>JAQIXQ010000611.1:0-24458 GCA_034700485.1 Pseudosinella alba
AGGTTATTGTAAATGGGGACAGGGGGTTGGGGGGATTGTTGCTTGGCAACAGGCTTTCCCTAGTTCACTAATAATTCAGAATGAACCGGAATCTATGTATTAAAATTATGTGTAAAGTAACACTCCGGACTTGGTCTATAGTCCTCACAAGTCCATTGTTGCTGTATTTTGCTGGATTCTTGCATATTACTAAGGGTTTGTAAAACATTTTCTCGATTATTGGAATCAGGAGCACTTATGTATTTGATGCAAAATTTTTAAATAAATATAAAAAATAGTAAATCAACATTTACATGTATAATCACTAAAATCAAGTGCTGCTTTACATAAATCGTTTGACATAAAATTAAACGTGTTGCACGATTTTGAAATCGTAAGATTTATTATACATTGCAACAACAAATAATATTTGTATTATATAGTATTTGTATATAGTATATAGTATATGGTATTTGTGGTATTTACAGTACTTTTATGTGGTCTAATTGGCTCGGTAATTGTATTTGTTGGAGAATTGTTGGCCACAGTTGCACTTAAGATTAAATCATTGACTTGGGTTGTGAAGTACCGGCGCAGTTCCGAAAAGGGTATAATTTGGTAATGTCAAAGAGATTAAAGTTGCTCATCGTGCCGTAGACATGGTCACATCCGCGGACAAATCTTTAAAACTTTACCAGCGGATTTTATTATCCTGCTCAACAAATGCAGAAATAACAATCTCGACGCACATATCGCTACAAGGAAATGTGTATCTGCCGAAATTTCGCAACTGATAATTTGTGGTTGTCTTCTACAAACCTAAAAAGCCTGGCCTGAAAATTTTCAAGTCAGGCTTTTCAGGATTTTCAGATCCCTATCAATTTTCATCCTATGGGGAGTTTCCCCACGGGGGAATTTTCTCATCCGGGGGAGGAGAGTAAGCCGGTACCGGGCTGAGACATTTACTGGCTTTGGGATTGTCAGGAGTTGGGCTGATTACCTATGTTGTTGATATATATAGTTGTAAGGGGCAAGCAGAGATAATCCAATTTGCATATATAATCGTTCCAATTAGTGCTTTATAAGCATGTTACAAAGCGAACTATTAAAGGTAATCGATGTATTTATTTTCTACACTTTAAACATATTTCGTTTATTCAATGGATGCTTGTGAAAATAGACGATTTTAAATTCAATGTTCAATGTTCAATGTTAATAGCATATATACTTCCTGAAAAGGCCTGTAATTTAAAAATTATTTTACTGTAAATAATATTCTATTGTAAATTCAATGTACACTAGTTATTAATAATCATTAATCATATATTCTATTCATGTCCGGGTCAGCTTACAACGAAACTAATTTGGTAGTAGATTTGATGACAATTTCCTTAAAATAGATTACTCATTTCTGGGTTAATTTGAAGAATGCTTGAAGTATGGACAATTCGCAGTCTGCATAACTCATAGTATGAGTCTCATACACGATTCACACGATTGTGTCGTATTCAATATCGACCGGTGATGGAAAATTGTTTTTCTCTCATTTCCGGGCTCAAGTGTGTTGGAATATGAAAAGAAAAACAGAAAGAAAGCTAATCCTGCCAAACGTAATTAAGGATTTGGTCTTATCTGAATTTGGTCGTGAAAATGTATTTCGAACAAAACACTTAAATTTGTTATTGTTTCCAATATTGAACAACTCGGAAATATTTTTATAAAATAATCTTGAATAAACTTTGAATGCATGTAAGAGGAAGAAGGTATTTCACAAATGACGATTTAAGTACCACATGCCTTTGCAAAATTTAAAAATGGAAACCAAACTTAATTCAGTTTGCGGCCTTTCCTATTTTGTCTCACTAATTCTTATCCGGTCAAGTTATTCTTCCTCAGCCACTTACTTTTCCGCGCTGCTAGGTCATTTTGACAGTTGTAGCTTTACCTACTACCATTACGATGCGGGAGACAACGCTCATGAAGAAATTCATATGTTTGATCAGCTCAGAAGTAACTTCCAAAATGAAGAACTTCTTTCATTCAAAATACCAAACAAGGATCCAGTTAAAAATAAAACATTACATTCCCTCTTTGCCTACAGGAGGAAGCTTTCCCAGTGTACTGTATACCTTATGGATGACTCGACTTCAAAAATTGGTGCAATTAGTTTGATCAACGATGATCCAATCCAACCAAAGTACATTTGGCTCCTGAGTGTACCAATTAGTGATAACCACATTAAACTAAGCGAGTACCGCCCTAGGGCATTCCTGGAATTTATAGGACTTGACATTGTATTCCTCCAGGTCATAGATTTTAAGCAGGCTTTTATCATTTGTGTCATGTGTGATCCCGGAAAACATTTGGACATTTCAATAACAGCCACGGATAATCGCTTGAACATTGAGAGAAAGTGGATCCTGCTAAATAGCAATTTCCAAGGTGGCCTCATCGGATCCAATATTGCACCTCAACTCAACAGTTATCCTTTACGGGACTCCAATAATGTGTGCAAACTGCATGCGACGGACACTCCATTCGAGAAATTGGAATATGGGCTGCATCTGACAAGTCTCAAGCTCAATTTTACTTTCAAGGAAAACCCAAAGTCAAAAACGATCTCTCGTATTTATGTACGCTTGATTCCAGTTCAGCTAACCATTGATATATTGAGGGCGTACAACAACTGGCTTCATTACGGGATAGACACCTCCCATTACCATTTCATAATTGTCTACCAAAATCCCCACAAACTTAAGGTGGGACATCACGTTGATGGGATCCTGAAGCCGATGAAATGGTACGCGTGGCTTGTACTAACACTAGTTAGTTGTCTACTTTCGGGAATCATTGCATGTGCAAAGTTGTTTTCTCCTCCAATCAAAACATCCAACATGTCGTGGAGTGCTTTTTTGAAAGTTCAAGGACAAGCGTGGGTTTCCATGAATGCTCTTCTGGTTGCACAATCCGCCAATATTACCTCGTTTATTGGTAATAACAAGCGATGGTTTGTAATATTCCTCTGGTCTGCATGGAGTCTTCAAGCCTTTACCATTTCCCAGGAGTACCAGGAGAGTATTTTCTCAAGCTTAACGTTCACCCCAGAACCAAATGTGCCCAAATCCCTGGTTGGCGTCAAGGACAGTAATATGCTTGTGGGGACAATAGCACGATGCTCGTATAGGAATAAGGTAGTGTCTTGTCTTAATGATGTCACTCTCCCAGGAATTGAAGAAGCTTCTGGAACCCATGATGGTGGCTTCAGAAGTATTTTTCGAGCTTTGAGCAAAATCATTATATGGTTTTCTGCTAGTTCATGGCATGGATTTGCAGCTACAGCAATACAGCAAAATAAGGCTATAATCAATTTGAATGGAAGTATACTGCTTCCCGATATTTTTGCCATTGTTGATACGGAAGAGCATATTGGGGCTATTTCAACACATTTCCGAACATTGAAAAAATATTGGGTATCAAATCCCGTCCCAATTCCTTCCCTGGATGAACGTCGTTTTCAGGCATTAGCCAGGAATTACTTAAATTCAATAATTATTCGAGGGCTAGCTCAAGTAACTGAGTCCGGCTTGTACGAGAGATGGGAGGGGTATGTAGTAAGGCTGAAAATGGCAAGCGGAAGTTACCTTTTACAAAATGGACTAAATCCGAACATGACTTACGCCGAAAAAGTTTCCATGTTTGGAAATTCGAAACTCAAGTATGTTTACTGCTCAGGAGAATGCTACAATGGTGGGAGCAATGTAATGCTGGATCAGTTTTCCAGCATCCCTGCAGAAGTTTACACTAGCTTGTTGATGTATTGGGCTGGGGCATTAGGGATTGCAGGTGGGATATTCCTGATGGAATTTTTGCTCTTTTGGAAAGGGAAACTGGTAAATATGCTGGATAAGGTTTAGCTTATATATTATATTACTAATGTATGGTGACCGGATAATAAAATTCAATCATGCAATCGAGTTACATAGTTTTTTTGGAATTACCCCCACTAGAGTGGCAGGCAATTTTGCAAATTTTGAAATCCATTTCGTAAATTAATTTTTCCTCATATCCTGTTTCAAATATCAATTGAAGGATTACCGAAGCTAATCATTTAGAAACAAGCCGAAGTGTATGGCGTGTGACCAATGTCCAATTTATGTAAGACTGGTATGCTATAACAGTACGTAGCATTTATTATAGTGAAGAGTCGTGGTTTGTTCATATACCAGTAATTTTTATTATCCTCTCGTTCTAAATATGTGAAATTAGTGTAAAAGGTAACTCGATATAACAAAGGTTTTTTTTAGCACATTCGGTAACTAAATAAATAAAGATGAGACAACATCTTCTTGCTCCTTATTATTATTTTTGTCTTGAAATTCTTCTTTCTGTCCAGTCATCTATAACATCTTCCCCTGACTATTTTTCTGCATTTCTCAATCAATTCGACTCTTGTATTTTCACCTACTACCAATATAATCCTGTCAAGATCAACCAGTATCAAATTGCCAGCTTTGATCATCTCAGGAATACATTCCAAAATCATGGGCAACTGCCCTCACTCAAGTTACTGAATGCAGAAATCATAGCAACTAAAATCGGATCTCCGCTGTCAGCCTATCGTCGAAAGTTAGCACAATGCACAGTTTACCTAATTGGGGATTCCACTCTGCAAGTTATCCCAATAACCAAGTTCATCAACAAGGAACCGATATCACCCGACTACATATGGTTTCTAAGCGTACCCTCTCCAGGGATCAGAGAGACAAATATCCAAATGAAATTTCGCCCTTCAGCCCTTTTCCGATTTGATGGAACAAATACAATTTTTCTCCATGTTATAAATTTTACCGAAGCTTCTCTGATTTGTGTCCTGTGCGAAAATGGGAAGGACGGCGACAGCCCAATCTCAACCAAGCACAGCCGCGCAAAACTCCAGAAAAAATGGATTATGCTGAACAATGATTTCCAAAATGGCTATATGATTTCCAGTCTCATGGAGGGCGACTCCCCAAAAATGTGTAATTTCCACGTGTTACAAAACAAACTAGTCTGCAGTTTACATCTCATAAGCCGAAAGCTCAACTTCACACTCAGAAGAAATTCAAAATCCAAACCAATCAGTAAGATTCATATGGCTGTGATTCCCATTCAATTCAGCCTTAACATTTTGGGGAAGGACTATATATGGTTGCCTTACGGGACTGACACCTCTCATTACACTTTTGTTACTGTGTACATGGATTCCCAAAGCATTAAAATAGAACATCATGTGGACGGCATCCTCAAGCCGATGAAATGGTCCACATGGCTTATTTTATCCTTAGCTGGTTGCCTATTTTCAGGAATAATCGCATGGGTAAAGTTGGTTCCTTCTCCTTCATCCATGGAGTCAAGTTTCAGTTTGTCGTTGAGTGAGTTCTTCAGAGTTTACACAGATGCACTGCTCTCTTTGAATGCTCTTCTTTTGGAACAGTCCATCCCCACCTCCTCCTTTATAAGTGGCGATAAGAAATGGTTTATAATTCTACTCTGGCTTGGCTGGAGTCTCCAAGTATTTACGATATCTCAGGCTTATCAAGAGAGCATCTTCTCAAGCTTGACCTTCAGACCGGAGCACCCTTCTCCAGCAACGCTACAAGCTGTTACCGAAAGCAAAATGCTCATTGGGACGACAGGGCAATGCACCTTTAACAAGCAAGTGTCTTGTCTAAAGGACCTCATTCTCCCCGAATTTCTTAGGGTGTCTGAAAGTCATGAATTAGAGATCTTTCACAGATTGAGCAAAAGGCTGACCTGGTTTTCCGCTAAATATCCTTACCAGTTTGTGGCTATGGCCGTTCGGAATAATTCAGCTGTGGTAAACCGAAATGAAACTATCGTACTTCCCAACTCGTTTGCTGTCATTAGCTCGGAAGAGAAAACAGATGCTCTGTCCACCCATTTCAGCACATTTAAAAAATACTGGGTTTCGAAACCAGTCCAGATTCCTTCTCTTGACGAAAATCATTTCCAAACGTTGATAAAGAATTGCTTGAGCTCGCTAATAATTCGTGGGTTTGCGCAGATTATCGAAGCTGGACTTTATGAGAAATGGGGGCAGTATGTATACATTTATAACAAGGCAACGAATAGTTACAACTTGAAGATGAGACTGATCGACCACAACACAACCTTGGCGGAAGCCTGGTTGGTACGCAGAAAGTTGAGAAGGCAATATGTATTTTGTTCAGAGGGGTGCTCTAAAAGCAGGACAAATGCCATCATGGAGGAGTTTGCAAGCATTTCAGGTGACGTATACATAAGTATTTTGATATATTGGGGTGGGGCTCTGGGGATTGCTGTTGGCATATTGTTGCTGGAGTGGTTGAGCATTTGGCATGGTAAATGGAGGAATAGAGTAAAAACACTCTAATGTGGGCTATCCATTATAAAAACGGAAAGTATCTTGATCAAAACTTAATGTGTTGTTATCATTGTTGAGCTACTGCTGTTATATACATGTATGTATAATGTTGATGGCAAAATATCTGCGACAATCTATGCATTTGCCTAAATATGCCTGAATATGTTGGACGGAAGGTTTTGTGGATGTTTTTGTGAATGGATGGATCCACCAACTATGTGGATCGGTAATCGGATCGTTAAAAGTGTATTATATTATTTTAACATAAACAAATTGAATCACTTGCAAATGTGTGGATGAAAAATTTATTTGTTCATACTAAAAATTAAAAAACAACACGATGTATATCCTAACCATTTTTAAATTCTTATTATGTCATGTTCTAGTTTAAATGATATAGCATGAAATTGTGCTTGAACCAGGCGATGGTTAAACTGTAAAAACAGTCATATAATATATGACTGAGAAAATATAATGCATGAATACCTATACAATGGAGCAAGAGCAAGTTGTCTTAATTGTGTTTGTACAGTTTATTTATTTAATGAACCTGTTAATGTAGTTGAATTAAATAGAACCAAACATATAAATAACGGTAAATTAATTCATTTTAATAGTTTCCATTCTATAATTAATTGCAAGTTAACATAAATTTTAAATGAAGAATAAGTAAAAATTGGGTGTCTTTCTGGGCTCCTAGGCCATTATCATTATCACAGAAAAGGCAATCCCATCTTATCTCAAATAATTAAAGCGGGGTCTGAACATCACGATTGAGTTCATGGATTGCAAAGCAATGCTGGAGAGGAAGTCCCTTCTGGTTGCCCTTGTGAAGGTCCCAAAGCTGGAGTAGGTCATGGCAATCCCCCTCATGGCACGAAGGAGTCTCCTCGTGTGGCGAATGGATGCTCTCCTCTGTCCCACTTTAATAATGACAAGGCTGGCCCCCCACTTCCGCTCCAATGCCTTGCTCGCATCATCAATGGAAACGACAAGGGACAACCCGGTAAGAACAATGACCATGGTAATTCCAGCCATCAGTGGCCCAACAAACACGTAAACGGACCAGTCAACCTTGGCCAGAGTGGGCCAGAGGGCGGTGAGCGTGTTGCAGATGATCTGGAGGAAATAGGCCATCACCAACTTTATGCAGACCCCCACAGCTATCAAATCGTTGGCCATCATAGCTAACATCCGTAAGCAGCCCCACTTCCGGTACAACATCAGGTCCACCCCACACCCCGACTTGATGCTTTGGAGGCAGCAACCCCCGCAATTCAACCCGGTGACCATGTATACCGCTATAGTCCGGATAGTTGTGCTCCCCTCGAGGACACTCAAGAAGGCTATGACGGTTCGAGTGAAGAGGACCCCCAGGCTTGTATAGATGGATCTGTTCTGCCGGGGGAAGAAGATCTTCTCAAGGACGAAGTATGGCGCATCCGCGGAAATGTAGAGAACAGCAAAAGGCAAAACAAATGGGAGGATGGATAGAACCACAACGACCGTGATTGTGACCAGCCCAAGAAGATCCAAATTGTATCGCTGGTTACTCTCTGGGACCTTCATTAGACCTATGACATATAGGCTCCTCCTCAACCTCCACCTTGCCTCCCTCTCCATTACGGATGTGAACTGAAAGAGCCGATTGAGAATATTCACGAGGTCCATGGGATGTCTTCTCAATACCCACGCAGTGGAAGGAATGGCTGCAGCTAATAATGCTTGAATGAGGAGAAACATCAGTTCAAAGATCTTGTACTCCTCGGGATGGAGCCAGCCTAGGATGAGGGCCACCAGGCAAGATGGGAGTGCGATCCCTGCAATCAAGACGAAGTTGACAAACTCCCAAAATCTATATTTCTCGGGACTGGATGCCGTCGTAAATCTCTGCGAGTGTATGTTCCAATAGACAATAGCCCGGTAGCGGAGAATATTGTCGGTAATCCATTGATTCAGATTTAAGGAGGCGGTTAGCAATGGGCTTATCGGAAGAATAGTTTTCATGTTGGTCGGTTGTTCGGTCGGAGACTTTGAGGTTTCTATTTTAAACTTGATCCCAGTTGGATTGGAGTCAGCTTGGAAATGAAATATGAGTGTTGTCTTGACGTCTTAACCTTGGAGCCAATATTTAATATCTAGCTGGAGATATGCAATGGATTGGATAATCCAATTTAATCCAAACCAATCCATGTTATCTTTGCTATTAAGTAATTAAATTTGAATTGCAAAGATAATATGAACATTTCCCCTTGGAAATGGCCATGAAGATTAAACGAAAATAGCCCATGTATAATCCAACTATTGTTCCAACCTTTTGAAATTTCAGCAAATCCACAAAGACAATAGAAATGGAAGACATCAAGTTTGATATGGGAAATGTCCATTTCATTTCATATCAAATAACGAGATAAGAAAATTGATTTCCGGGACACAAAGGAAGAGTAATTTTAAATTTTAATTTTGATCATAGGAGTTCATACTCTATCCCTATCGCGTAGCTCCACCTTGGGTTAATCTTATAATTATAATCGGCCAGATTGCTATCCAGGCCAGTTTGGTGAAAGGTCAAAGGCCAATTTATTTGTTCGTCTCAACTTCCCCCTATATCTTTTTTGGATTAGGATTGGTGATAGATGCTATCAGTTAAGTTAGATTTGCTAAATTATATGAATGAGCTCAACCTATTTAAATTTATCTGGATTTGTTAAACTACTGTCATTATAATCGGGCATTATTTAGGGCTGAACTAACAAAATATATGCATGCACTCATATATTAATAATCATAAAAATAGAAATAATTTGCTTAAATGATGATACATGGTACATATATTCAACTCATGTATTAGTACTAGTACATGACCATCGAGACATCACATTCGAGTTTATCAGAACGAAATAATTTGATGTATTAAAATCTAACATTACTGATGTATAGGGACCGGATAATAAAATTCAATCATTCAATCGAGTTACGTATTTTTTTCGAATTGCCCTCACAAGAGGGAAAGGCAATTTGCAAAATTTAGAAATCCATTTCGTAAATTGTTTATTTCTCATATCCTGTTTCAAATTGGAATTTGAGGATTACCAAAACTAATCATTTAGAAACAAGTTGAAGTATGGCGTGTGCCCAAATTATGTAAAACTTTAGTCTAGTCAGCTATCGTGAAAAGTCGTAATTTATTCATACGGCAAGATTGTTTTCAGGTTCTTTTTTAAATATGTAAACTAACGATTTAAGTGTAAAAGATAACTCGATAACAAAGGTTTTAGTATATTTGATTTCCAAAAACATAAAGATGAGACATCTTCTTGTTCCCTTCGTCTACTTTAGTCTTCAAATTCTTCTCTTTGCCAAATCATCCTTAACATTACCCCCCGACTATTTCTCTGCATTTCTCGATCAATTCGACTCTTGTATTTTCAGCTACTACCAATATAATCCTGTCAAGATCAGTCCCCATAAAATTGCTAGCTTTGATCAACTCAGGAATAAATTCGAAAGTCATGGACAACCCATTTCCCTCAAGTTACTGAATGCAGAAATCATAGAAACCAAAATCGGACCTCCTCTCTCAGCCTATCGCCGAAAGTTATCCCACTGCACAGTTTATCTAACTGTGGAAAGTTAGATAAACTGTGAGTTAGATAAAGAGTCAAGTTCATCAACAAGGAGCCAATACCACCGAATTACATATGGTTTCTAAGCTCACCCTTTTTTGGAATCAGGGAAACAAAGATTCATAGAAACTATCGTCCTGCAACCCTTCTCCGATTCATGGGTACAAGTACAATTTTTCTACAAGTCATAAATTTTGCTGAACCTTTCTTGGTTTGCGTTATGTGTAAAAATGGGAGAGACGGGGACATCCTAATCTCATCCCACGACAATCTCAAACGCATCCAGAGAAATTGGTTCAAACTGAATAATAACTTTCAAGAAGGTTTCATGTATTCTAATTCCCTCCAGCGACTCAACGGAGTCCCTGACAGCGACTCCAACAAAGTGTGCAAGTTATTTGAGGATAACAAGCCATACGACAGGTTGGACTGCAGTCTACATCTTATCAAGTACAAGTTGAACTTTACATTCAAGGGAAACTCCAAATCCAAACACATATCAACTATTTTCACCCGGGTGATTCCTATCCAATATAGCCTGGAAGCTTTGGGGAGGGGCAATTCATGGCTGCATTACGGGATTGATACTTCCCGATACACTTTTGTTGTCGTGTATAAGGACTCAAACAATATTAAGGTGGAGCATCGTGTGGATGGGATTCTGAAGCCGATGAAATGGTCAGCATGGCTTTTACTGTCACTTGCAAGTTGTCTATTTTCTGGAACCATTGCATGGGTCACGTTAATCCCTCCATCGATGGAGTCAAATTTTTCTTGGAGAGAATTCTTCAAAATTCAAAGAGATGCCTGGTTCTCCATGAATGCCCTCCTGGTCGAGCAATCAACTCGTGTTAGCACATTTGCCCTAGCTAATAAGAAATGGTTCATACTATTTCTATGGTTTGGGTGGAGCCTTCAGGTATTCACAATTTCCCAGGCATATCAAGAGAGTATCTTCTCGAGCTTGACCTTTACCCCGGAGCACCCCTCGCCTGCGACACTGGGGGCGGTGAACGATAGCCATATGCTCGTTGGGACAATAGGTTTATGCACATATCGCAATAAGTATGTGTCCTGTCTAAAACATATCACTCTCCCGGAATATCTTGGGATATCTGAACTTGGTGGTGAAATGGGAATTTTGCAAAGTTTAAGCAAGAGACTCTTGCGGTTTCCATACTCAAATTTAGATGAATTTGCCGTCATGGCCTTGTAAAACAATTCCGCTAGGGTGGACCTAAATGGGAGCATGATTCTCCCCGACAAGTTTGCCATTATTGATTCGGAAGAGTGCATGGATGCTGTCTCAAGTCATTTTCGATCATTTAAATACTGGGTTTCCAGATCGGTGCTCATCCCTTCGCTAGACACGAATTATTTTCAAGCACTGACAAAAAATTGTCTAAACTTGATAATCATTCGAGGACTAGCTCGGGTAATTGAGTCGGGACTGTACGGCAGATGGGATCGATTTGTAGCAAGTCAAAATAAGGTTATGGGAAGTTACCGTTTGCAAAAGAGGCTGAGCCAGAGCAATATGACTTTAGCAGAGGACATTCAAATGTTAGGCAGGTTGAAAAATAGGTATATGCATTGTCTGGGGATGTGTACAAATTCGAGGGTGAAACTCATTTTGGAAGAATTTTCCAGCAATTCTGGAGACGTCTACATAAGTATTATAGTATATTGGGTTGGGGCGTTGGGGATTGCAGTGTGGATTTTTGTGATGGAGTTGGTGAATTTCTGGCAACGGAAATTACGGAATAGAGTTAAAATGCTTTAATCGATTAATGTGTAATGTATGTTCTGAATGTGTGCAAGTCCAACTAAATTTTGACTATACAAATATACTTACAATGAGTAAGCTTTGCGCAGTAAAACATTCTCATCTCCATTCTTGTCAGAAAAACTGTAATCTTATAAAATCCTTCGTAGATAAGAACAATATTCATTCTTTCGAGCAAGTACATTGCTCCATTTTTTCTGATGTGCTTTTGTGTTTAATTTATTGGCGCAAATACTCAGTAAGATGAAGTCATAATCCATATCATGCTACTCGAACGTACGATATAAGAGTAAATTAATCAAGGAAAATCCTAACCGGAAGGCATTTATACTTGGTAATGGTAATAACCCACAACCCACTGAGGAATCTGGTGATATAGTGTAGTCCTTAAGCATAAAATTGAAAATGGAAACACACTACAGTAAATCATACTCAAATATGTATAAATGCATATTAATAAAGCGTAACTTTGATTTCACAAATGTACTTATAAAATATTAATGATTATGCTTTTCAAGTGAATGCATTATCAAGCCACGCTTCCTTGGAGCAACTAGTCATAAAAATCGTTTCATTTTCACTAGTGACACAAGTACTACAAAACAATCAATACGACGTAGAGAAATCCAAATAAGATATGTAAATAATCTTGAATCTTAAGCGTGTTTCTTTTTTTTACCAATTCACCCACTGTGATGATGAGTAACAAGGGCGAATGGTCACAAGAAATTGCGAAGCCATTCCAATTCAGTGTTGAATGTTTACAAGAAGTGGACTTGATGAGAGAATGTCCGCTGTTCAGAATAAGCATAAAACGTCATATTTTTTAGCAAATTGAAAGCGATGGGGGATTGGCAATTTGAGTTTATCAACAGCAACCTTGAAGAGCTAATCCAGGTGACAAAATGCAACAAGATTTTACTCTTCGAACTCCGAAATGGGAACGTGTTGGACGACCAGGATTTGAAAACATTGGTAAGTTGATGGACCTAGGCATTTGCTGAAACGATTTCTGTAAAATGGTGCTCATTTACATCCTGGCATCATCCTTTATTACCAACAGAACAAAGAATGGGAGTCACATGGGGAGCGTGCAGCCACCTCAAAACTCTATGCCATGCTTCGGATGAGACCTAACGCGTATCAGGGATTGCTCCATACCCTGCAAAAAGTAAATCAGCGACTTGCGGCAGAAATTCTTGAAAGGGGATGGAATTCCCAGCAACCCGAAAATTCCGTGCCCAAAATCCCTGGCAACATTTTGAGTGACAATCTCGAGATGTTACAGAAAATTCCCAAGAATAGCATGAAAAAAGTGATTGATCCTCAACAAGAGACACCACTCAAATTCCGGGGACCCCTTCCAGTTTTGGTGGCTACCGCAGCGGCTGCCACATTCGCTTCCATCTTCTTCACTGTCTACTTCATTTACTATATCAACCTGAGTATCCCAATCTCCATGGTCATATCTTCTGCAATTGGGATTCTTCTCTTGGCCCTAAACTTAAAATTTGAATTTTCCCGAGCAACCGTTCTCCTCATTGCCCCAGAGCTCACTGCAAGAACCGTACGGATAGGATTTGTCCACCTGTTGATGATCCTCAGCCCTCTGCCCCACCTTCAAAGCAACTCGGAGCAATTCGTGGGATCCATCGTCTGCACCACAGAGAGGGTCCTGAATGTTGCCAAAACTAGTAACGAAGGGGTGCTGAGAAATGCCATGGGAGGGTTCCAAGCTAGTGTCCAATCCATTAACGAATTGTCGCATAAAATCGAACAGGTCATCTCAGACCCCTTTGTTACATTGAAAAACATTTCCGGAGTAGTTGAGTCAGTGCTTGGGGAGATTGGTAAGATGGAGGATCATTGTGACGATGCAAATAGCGGAGTTTCACGAGCATGTACACACCTCCTGGATCTTTCCAGTGGGGTCTGCAATGGAATATCACATGACGGACGGAGAAGGAGAGACCTATTCGGTAAATTTAAAGGTATTGGGAAGAAGATCGGGGATGGCGTGAGCACTGGAATAGACCATATAAGAGATGGGGTTAATACAGGAAGGGGCCATGCCATGGATGAGATCAATACCGGAATGGATCATATCACAGATGGAATTCAGCAAGGCATGACAGGTGCAAGGGATGGGTTACTAACAGCTTGCAACTCGATTAGAGATGTTTCCTCCCAATGCAGTCAAATCCAGAAATTAGACATGTGTTCTGTCTTCTCACCACTTTTGAGTGCTGAGCACCCCTTTAGAGATTTTAGGGAAAATATTGCGCAAGGGTTGAAGCACACATTCCATTTCAGACTGGAAACTAAATCAGGGGGGAATTCCTCCGTCAATGAGGAATCCTTAGACGGGATAAAGAATTCTTTCAGGGAAAATGTTCAATCAAAAATTGACTTTTTCCTCGCATTTCAAAGGATTTGGGGGTCAATACTCGGTTTGTCTTTTGTTTATCTTGTCATAAGAAAGGGTTTGCTTGTTCGTAAATATGTGAAGAAACAACCAATTCGGTGCAAGCCGGTTTCTCTGTTTTTCCTTGTAACAAACCCTTTCACCCTCCAAATTTGCTTTCTCTTCCTTATCGGAATGTTCGACTATTCCATTTACATGATAAATGATATCTTTCGAAGTTCCATTCTGGCGAATGAGGTTCGGCTTGGGGTGGAATTTAACGCGAGTGTAACCATAACGGGGGGCGACATTGGGAAGCAGATTGTGGGCGGAATTATTCGAGCATTTGAGCTCCATAAATTTGTCAATACGAAGGTCTCTTTCGAAGTGTGTTTCGAGCAGGAGATGGATCCACCTAATTGGTTGGGGTACTTGATGGCTTTAGGATTGTCTGCTATTGGACTGGTTACTTACGTGGTTGACATGTATAGTCGAAAGAGACAGAGAGAGATGATCCAGTTTGCTTATAATCGTCCCAATTAGGTTATGCAAAAATATTATAAGGGATACTTTCATAGTGCAAAGGTCGTCGGTGCAGTTTTTAAACTAATTTTGTTTGTTAAAAAACGATATTTTCAAGAATAGTAGAATTGTTAATAGCTTATATTCCTTTACATTAACGTCATTTATCCTTTATCCCATGCTTGTAGTGTAGGGGTGATGTTACATTTAATAGATGATTCTGTTACTAATTTAAGTATATGTACATTAAAGTAAATTTACTTAATTCTCCACTTGCCATATTGGCAACCCTTCCTTTGGACGTTTTCATCCTCATCAAATATGTCTTAAGCTTTCGGTACCGCTGTGAACATACCCTAATCATATGCCTAACAGCCGCGATTATTCTTTCCCTAGCCTCCGCCATTATGCTAAGCAGCGCCACCCCAATCCCAACAACATAAATTAGGAACGCAACTGAAATATTTCCGTCCAGATCGGGCGGCCTCAGTTCAGGCTTCTCATGTAGAAAACGTCTCACTTTGATCTTCATTGTGAAGTTTACCCAGCATATCCGACCACCAGTCAAAAAATCCTCCGGAGTATAAGCCCTTCATTCTTTTAATCGCAAACGAGTTTACCCAGCGTCCCATTAATATTGCGTTGGGTCGGGATATTTCCAGATCGTCCCCGAAAGAAACATTCAATCCTTTTGTTTTCAAATCATGGTATATCTCATTCGCTGCCGGGTCGGGCAAGACGAATGCAGTTTTATTGCAATTATCCAACGTGCCAATTTCCGTCATGTCCCTCTCCCCAAAGAAAAACTTTCTCCTTTCACATTCATACCCGATTTTTCTGATTTAGATCCATAACCGAAGACTTCACTCGCAAACATATAGGAATTGAAGTGACCATCAGTCGTATTACTGGGAACGATCATCCGCATCCATGCTTGCATATCTGGTAACATGCCTGTCAGATCACTATACCCATTGATTAGCACTCTCGTGAATATTTCAAATTTAAAGTCAACCAGAGTTTGAAATTTATCCAAGGGAATGGGAGCTCGGGGGATGGTGATCTGCGACAAATTCTCATTTTAAAATGCATTGCCTAAAATAACGATCATCAACAGACTCATAATACAAACAAGTCGAATTGGGGTATGAACCGAGATTTGGTGGGAGGCGATGGGGTCACCCTGTTCCAAAAATATCTTAATGTAGGACAAGATATTGCCCATGATTGAACTCTGACTGCGAAATAGTTTCCATTGAAGTTTAAGACGTTCTTTCGAGTCGATAATAATGAAACACAGATCGAACACGAAATATGAACGGGGATGTAAAAGCTCAACTCATTCGTTATATCACCAGTAATATTTTTGTAATCAGTAGCCTAAAAGTACTAAAATGTTTAAAAGCATAAAAGCCTTTCTTATTGCAAATCTCATAAATATTACATAGCAGAGTTTAACTACGTTATACTTAATTTATATTAATAATTTATACTTTAACTAAATTTTTAAAACTATGGATAAAATAGGCCAAATCATATTTCATGGCAAATTTTGGGTGACTGGGACAAACTATCCATGGAATTATTATCAATAGCGTAATCATTGTCGTGGCTATTTTTACGGGATAAAATTTTGTGATATGATTTGATCTTAAATTTATTTGTTTGTCAAATTCAGATTATCAGGACCATGGCAACATATTTGATAGTGATGTGATGATCCAATCTCATAAGAATGAGGGAATGAGGGGGCGTTTTGGCCGAAGATGGAAATGTTCAAACCCTGTAAATAATTTCATTTAATTTAAAATTAAGAATGAATGGCTTACTGATTTAATTTTCTGCCAGTACCTACCGAAGCAACTTTCCCTCTCTTTGTTTGGGCCATGTTATTAAGCATTTATGTAAAATTTAAAATTATTTTCAAATCATAATTAGAAAATAAATTACTCCATTAAAACAATTTACCAACTTATTTAGTCATCTCATTTCAATTTAAAATTTGATCTTTTTCTAATAGACGAAATAAATAACCAGTTTTCTAGTGAAATAACCCTGCTTTGCCACTTCGTGACAGCTCTCCCGATTGAGAAAGTAAATCAACCGGAAGATATTCATGTTGTTTGTGTCTAAATGACTCATCAAAACAACGAATTAATCGAAAGCTATATAACATTCGTCTATTTTGCAATCCCCATCATTATGTTGTCTAACAAAAAAAATGTAAGTAAAAACCGGATTGTAATACATTTTGTATTTCCCTAATTTGGTAAATAAATAATTGTTCTTTAACCCATTGGAATCAAATCAGACAGACGCCAACTGAAATGCGTCATATTGGCCAGTCTATTATAAAATCCTAACGCGGACCTCTCAGTTGGGATATATCTCGCTCGCAACCGGAAGCAAAACTACATTAAACCGCTGTCGGTTTGCATTGTAAAAATGTTTCAAAGCAACATGAACCGAGTTACTTCGGGGTTTCCACCCATCAATCGAAAACTATCACGTGGACACAAACTACGCCTGGCCCTACCAAACCGGGACTATTGGCAACTTGCAATGAAGCAATTAATTCAGACCTGTTATCACTTCAACCTGTTCCCAATCCAATCTCATAATACTTCGCCAGCTCACTTTGCTGTCAGTTCAACTCGCTCCTGGAACAAATGGACTCTATGGAGGTGGTCATATTCGTATTACATCTTGCACTGTCTATACCTTGCCTACGCTTCGAAGTATGTGACGTTGGAGCTGATGCCGGTGAAGGAAGTTCTCAATTTTTGGCTCCACTTCCTTTCCCGAATCATGGCTGGGGTTTTGAACCTGTTGGTCATTTGGGACATTGATACCTTCACAGGGTTCCTAAACTGCCTCCTGGACATGAGGAGCAACTATGTTGCTAGACAATCCACAATCTTCGCCGACGTACATGAATCAGTGAGACAATTTGAGCATAAAATCCAACTCTTCATTGGGCTGACCGTGGCATTCACACATCTCCAGCCGTTTATGCCCCTTGCACTCCACCTGGAGGACCGACACAGTATGCGGTACTGGCCCGCTATGTTCCTCCCTGATAGCCTGTACGACTCCCTGATTATATCAGTGATATACGCTGGAGTAGACCTGTTTATTTCGGCCATGGCGATATTCGGTTCAATGCTGCTAGCCCTAGCCACAGCTTCCTACATGGGCTTGTCACAAATTTGGATGACCCTTATCCTGGAAAACATCAAGAGTGGCGTAGTTTCCAGAGGCATGCTGCATGCCTATCATGAGCAACAAGTTTTCAACAGGATTTCCAATGACTACTTCGCAAGGAAGGCGACCCCGGTGTTCATGTGGGGCACGCTAGTACTAATTGTCCAGTTGTTTGTCAATATCATCAGGGGCTACAAGTCCCTCCCACCTACCATACTAATGAATTATATCATGAGTTCCACCCTCCTGGCATTGGGCTACCAGTATCTGCTGGGGAGTGGGGGGAAGTTGCTCAGCATTTCTGAGGAGGTGAAGGTTGAGCTCTTGAGAAGGAGGAGGGGGCTGGGTGTAAGGGGATGGAAGATGGTGGATGGATTCCAGGAGTTGAGGATTTATATGGGCCATTTCATGTATTTTGAAAGCATTACTTTCCTCTGGTTTATGGGGGTGGTGGTTGACCAGACTGTGACGCTTTTGCTGGCGAAGGGATAATGGTTAAATGCTTACGATTACAGTAAGTTACTGGAACAGGATGATATAGATACGAGCATAAAAAGAATTATTTTCGCGTTTAGTGAGCATAAAAGTCAGAATTTGGAGCATAAAATGGGTTGCGCTGTTTATGAGTTGACTTCGTTTTATTTTGGATAACTAGCACATCACTTTATATTTTCATTTTATAACAATGTGAGTTAGAAACTAGTTATAAGCAATTTAAAATGATTTACAAACCACAATAATTTTTAAAAAAAATAGCTTCTTTAAAATTTTCGATGCCGAATTTAACTTAAAAATCTTACGTATTTGATTAGATCATGTCAATAAAATAACTCGCTTTCTAGTCGTATAAATGTTATTTTTTTATTATTAATTGATTTTGGCTAATCCAGCTAGAAGGGAAACCGACTCATAGGTTTTTACTTTGTTCGCCTAAATTGGTTTGTCAAAACTAATTTGATAAGCTATAATACATTTTCCCAGTTTCCCTATCTTTAGCAAAAATCAAACTTTATTCCACCCCTTCCCCTCTACTAATGAAAATATATAAATGTTTCTTAAATTGTTTGATTACCTTTCTTACCTAAATTGGCTTAGGTCAGATTACCAAAATGCGTCATACTTGCCATAATATTTTTAGTCAAATAACGACATAGCTTGGCATGTTTTAGGAATACTTCCTCCCAGTTTGGATGTCATTATTTGAATCAAGCACAACCGCAAATTAAAGCGCTGATTAGCATTATCTTAAAAATGTTTTCAAAAAATCTAAACCGGATTACATCGGGATTTCCACCCACCCATCAAAAACAATCATATCGACATAAACTACGCCTGAAAATACCAACTGACGACTATTGGGAGCTTGCTATAGGGCAGCTAATTAAGAGCTGTTATCGCTTCAACCTTTTCCCTATACAATGTCAAAATAGCTCCACGTCCCACTTTTCCGTCAGTTCAACCCGCTCCCATGGCAGGAGGCTCCTGTGGAAGTTGGCATTTTCTTACTACATCTTGGACTGTCTATACTTGGCATACACCTCAAGCTACATGACGTTGGAGCTGATGCCGGTGAAGGAAGTTCTCAACTTTTGGCTCCATTTCCTATCCCGAATCATGGCGGGGGTGTTGAATCTGCTGGTCATTTGGGACATTCACACCTTCACAGGATTTCTAAATTGTATCATTCAAATGCGGAGTAATTATAAGGTAAGGCAGTCCACCATCTTTGCCGGCGTACAGGGCACAGTAAAACGGTTTGAGTACCAAATTCAGCTCTTCATTGGGCTGACAATGGCATTCACACATCTTCAGCCATTCATGCCCCTGGCACTCCACCTGGAGGAACGACACAGTATGCGCTATTGGCCGGCCATGTTCCTCCCTGAAAGGCTGTACGACTCCCTGATTATATCAGTGATATACGCTGGGGTAGACCTGTTTATGTCAGCCATGGCGATATTCGGTTCTATGCTGTTAGCCTCTGCCGCGGAGTCGTACATGGGCTATGCACAAATTTGGATGACCCTCCTCCTGGAAAACATCAAGGCAGGGGTGGTATCCAGAGACATGCTGAAAGTCTATCGAGAGCAGCAAGTTTTCAATAGGGTTGCCAACGACTACTTCGCACGGAAAGCGACCCCGGTCTTCATGTGGGGCACGTTGATCCTGGTTGTCCAGCTATTTGTCAATGTGATCCGGGGCTACAAGTCCCTGCCTCCTACAATCCTGCTGAATTATATTATAAGCTCAACCCTTCTTACGTTGGGTTACCAATATCTGTTGGGGAGTGGGGGGAAGTTGCGAAGCATTTCTGAGGAAGTCAAGATTGAGCTCTTGAGAAGGAGGAGGGAGTTGGGTGTAAGGGGCTGGAAGGTTGTGAATGGATTTCGGGAGCTGAGGATTTATATGGGCCATTTCATGTATTTTGAAAGCATTACGTTCCTCTGGTTTATGGGGGTCATAGTTGACCAGACAGTGAATCTGTTGTTGGCAACGGGATAATGTCAGTTGAGCTGGATCGTAGCGACAACCACTTCTGATATCATATAGTTTACAAATAGGATATACATTTATGCCGTGTAAATGGAACGTTTCGTATAAATAAAATAAAAGTAATATAAAATTAATATGAAATTAATATTGGGACGACAGGATGTCGTGATGGTCAAGCCAGTCACATTACAATTTGCATTCTTAATTGTTCCCATTATTTCTCTATATGTTTAAACATAAATATACTCTCTTAAGTATTGATTAGTACGAATTAAACTGAGAAAACAGTTTAAATGACTATGAAATGTAATTCAATTACGGATAGTGGAAAAGGTAATATTGAAGGTAGCGGAATCAAGATAACCATATATTTATGAACAGGCAATCAAGCAAAGCACTTTGTCTTACAAGAAAAAAGCAAGTAATACTTTTAGCATGTATATAGGTATGTGAGTAGCTGCTTATATAAGTATAATTATACCATACCTACTTACTTATAAACTCATAGCCCAAAAATGGGAATGAGCAGGAAATCCGTTGTTTTGAGCAGTACATGCTGGTAGTATGTAATATCCATGCCTGTGTCCATCTGATAGAAGCCTCCGCATGACAGCGTGACTGGCTTCAAAAGTTTCAACTTTCTCTGGATCACTTTATCCCTCGTTGTACAGGCAAGGATTCTGGAGACATGCCAATATTTTAGATGCATGCCACCCCATGCATATACCTCACAGCGATGCGCTAACACCTCCCTGCTCTTTCTATCTAAGCTGATGGCACAGCTAAGGTACGCATACGCTAAAAACGCGCAAATCACTGAGTTGGTAGGGATAAACCAGTAGATTTCTAGAGGAATCATTTCATAGCATTTCAAAGCCACTATGTTGCATGACACGAAGATTATGAAGCCGGTCCCCATGATAACAGCCAAAAGATTACATAATGGTTCTCTAACCACCCCGAATGCTATGCGGTAGGTGTCGAACCACTTCAAGAAATTTTCCGGTTTGGCACTCCCCGCTTCAATGGATCCAACTTGCTCCAAACATCTGTCAAACTGCTCCATCCACAGCATGAACAACGTGAGCAGGAAAGTATCCAGCCGACATGATTCTACGAACGCTATTGTCAATGGGATGCTCCTTAGAACGAAAGTGATTGTGGAGGTGATAAGAGGACCGTGGGTTTTGTGACCCTCGTCAATATCCCCAGTGCATAATTTGTGGATGAGAAAGAGCCTTGGGATTGTGTAGGAAAAGGGATCAATATCGAATATCAAAAGGGTGGGGAGAACTGAGATTGGAACAAGGGCCAAGACAATCACGCATGCCTCTTGAATGGTTGCGTAGCGTTTCCATTTTCTCTTCTGGATATTTCCGTCGGACCGATCGTGGATGTGTTGAAGCTCTGGGAATAAATGGCATTCGTGAAGGCTTTAGATTATACTTGCGTTACGTATGGTAGGTTACTTAGCTTACGTATGATTTAAATGTGTCTATCCTTACCCAGCTTAAGCATCAACTGCTTCATGGCCAACGTCCCGGAACTGATATCGTTCGCTGACCTCGTGATAATCCCCGCAGACCCGAGCACCATAGAAACCATTGCAGTAAAGCAGAAAGCCAGTACTGAGAGTACGGTGCCGGCGTCAGTTGAGTGGTAGATGACGTCCAAACAGGAGCCAAGGGCAATCACCCCGATCATAATGAATATGTTGAAGTACCACCACCAATTGGATGACCCGTTTGTATGAACGGTTTCTGTGTTAGGGTCCCATTTTAAGGCCATAGGAACATAGGAGTTGGGAACGCGGAATATTGTGTCGAAGAGGAGGAACGCCCCTGATGTGCAAAAGGTATCAGAATGACAGAGCTGTACATCCTGTATTTTAGCTCGTTGGAGGATTTTTATGACATTCATGATTGAGCTGGCCTAATTGTCAGTAGTCTTGCAGATTATGGTCGAGATTTAAGATTCACTATGGCTATACGAGAATGTGGTATTATGTGGTATTGTCTCAGCTTAAATGCTTTTAAACGACTGGACGGAAGACGATAGACGATATATTTTTATATTGAAGGATTACGTTTTCTGTTTGGTAAACCATATTTAACTCATTCAGATTTTTACCTCTGATAACATTTCCATTACAAAGTTGATTATTTTCATAATGGACAATGAATATTTATACATCAATGTTTGAGAGCTATTAGATTCTGCTCACCAATTTGCAATGTATTCAGACATAATAAATGATCGATATTTTGCAAAGCATCGTATAACAACATTTAAATTATAATATTGCCACGAATAAGTCATAAGTTAGCTCGAATATCCGTGATGTATGTTCGTTTGTCCGAAGGCGCAACAACTTCAATAATGTTGTGAATTTTTAAATTTGGTTTCAGTGATTGACAGGCATGGACAAGCTCTTGATCAAGTTTGAAAATTGGCAACAGTGGCTAACCAAAAAGCTGGCAAAGCTCAAGATAAAATATTTATTACGTAGTGACCTTTGCAAAGCGACATGTCATAATAATGCATTCGAAAGCTCATGATGTGCCAATTGCAATAATTGCATGTGGCTCGGCATTATAAGCAGTGTAACAAATAATGCGAGAATCAAAGTTGAAAGTTGCGCAAATCATTTTTCGGCGTTACAAAAGGTTACAATCGATTAGATATTGTACATTTTTTCGGGTTAGTTGCAAGTTATCTATAACGGTTGAGTTTTTGTTTTGGTAAGTACATTAAACATATATAAACGTGGCTGATATAGCAATGCTTATGTGACCGAAGAATTTTCCAGAAGGAAAAAAATTCCCCTCCTGTTTCTTTTAAAAGGGCAACCGCATTAATAACTCAACTTAGCGTAAGCTCCCTTCCTCCACTGATGCAACAATTCATTTCTCGACCTATTTGGGAAGAGTGCATCACCCGAAATGAGTTTATGCTTAAATCTTATAAAAAATAGCCCAACCAATAACATGATAGCAGGCTTGAGCCATATTACGATAAACAGTCAACTTGCATATGTGAGATGGTAGAATTGTAATTTTCAATACTGTGAAGTTTGGCACATGCACATTTGGATAGAAAGCCGGACGGAAGCAAACATCCAATTGAAGTTTCGCCACAGGAGGTTTAACGTGCTATATAAGAACAGGAGACAGGTTGATCAGCATTGAGTCATTCAAAATATGATTTTCTTGTGTTCCAACAGTCGGAATAGTATCAAAGGGATCGTTTGTAATATAATTCCAACTTCATTGCAATTTCAGACAACGCATGCATCATATAATATGATTCATATTAATGCAATCCTACTGCCCCAAATAAATTCTGAATTGTGTAGACAGTTACCTCTCACCCGCAATAAATATAGATCGGCACACATAACCGACCTTTATTTTTTTGCAAAAAAAAATTAATTTAGCCACGTATACGAAGACCATTAAAAATTTTCATTAACGCTACTTACTTCCGACAGAAAGTATTGGAAACCGATCTAATAAATAAAAATTAAGGCTTAAAGTCAACTCAATTTGCAGTGAAGATGAAGATGATTGTCTTGGCGACCCAGATGAACGATGATCACTGATCACCTCATCTCAAAAAGATCATCTGGATGGAATGGTTAGAAATTGAAAAAATATATTCCTTACGAATTTGCTTAAAAGCTAAATTTGCCAGATAAATGACTTATGACATGAAATTACAAACTTATTAATTTAAATCGCTATTAATTTTTATTCAATTCCATTCCTATTCTATTTGAAATCAAAAATTTAAATATGCGACTTAATGGCAATTACGGGTTGATTGATGAATTATGTCTTTTTAAACTGCGTGCATTTCGTCAAGAGAAGGAATTGGGCTTCTCTGACGTAATTATATAAGCATACATACATATGCAAACTTAATACATGCTCGTATATTTGTGATGCAAAATAGCTATCAATAGTGTGGTAATATATCTAGCTTCAATACCAAATCTTAAGTTTCCTTTGTATGGGTAGGATAGATATTAATTCCCATCCC
>JAQIXQ010000612.1:0-24430 GCA_034700485.1 Pseudosinella alba
CAGCCTGGAATGGAGTTTGCTCTTAATGCACTAGATGGATTAGCGAACATGCCCAAACATTTGTTGTCCAAGTCTGTTCTTCAAAAATATATGCCGCCAAAACAACAGCCTGCCATTATGCCGAGATTGGTGATGTGAAAATAATGGAAGAAGAAATGATTATGATTAACTGGCATTTGCAATGTAACTTTTTTAGCCGTAAATGCTAAGTTTTTCCTTTCTGTATCCATAGTATATAATATGCTTCTATATTGGATCTAATGCAATGGACAACATCAACAAGGATTACTTTGTGAATGAATGTAATGCTCTTATGCACTCTAGTGTTTTGTCGTGTCTTTTTTCATCTTTCACCATGCTTTGAGTAATTGTTGAAAGGCATGTAATTCATTTCCACCCCAAAATCACCGTCAATCGCCGTATTATTTTAATGAAGGGGGAATGATTAAGATAAAGGCGGAAAATGATATGAAAAATCGGAAGACTATGCATTTTTGTTTAAATGTTTAAAGAATGGAGATGACCTTGTAATGAATTTAGATTACCGACCTAAATACGTGACTGTGGCTAGCGCATTGTCTATATTACTAGTGAATTTAAAGATTAATTTGGTTCAGAATCCACTTTGCCCAGACCTCAACTTCAAGTTTGAGCATATTTTGGAAGAATCTAATGAAGTGAATGGAGTTGTATAGGAAGACGCTCAAACTCATCAGATTTCTCCCCTGATGAACCAAATGGATATGATGCTTTTTCACACTGTTTTGAATAAATAAATCCAGAATTATATAAAATGAAAATCCTACAAAACAAGTTATTTGCTAATAATTTTATTCATCCGAATTATAATTTCGCCGAGACAATTATATGAATGAAGTACTTCATTTGCTTTGACGCATGCACAAACTGTTTTCATCGAATAAGAGTCCCGTTTCTTCCAGCACAATACTCCCAAACATCTACAAACCCGGATTCCTCCTTGCACTGGAAACCCTCAAGTTTTGAATGATATCTTCTCTCATTATCACAAATCCAATCTGCCCTCTCATCACAGTGAAATCGTGGATTTAAGCATTTGAACATTACTACAAAAGTTACCATTTCCGTTCCGAGGAGAGGGCAACAAAAATGCCAGAAATATGAATCCTTTCATTTTCAAATGTTTTTTTTGTTGGACTGCGTTGCAAGCTGCAATAGAGTGAATTTGATATGGTTGTTGTATAGTCACAGCTTTCTTTTATATATTGTTGAATTAGTACTTATTGACGTCAATATTGCGAAAGATATCGGTATACTTATGACAGTAATAAAGATGTTTTAAAATATTGGATGATAACTCGGGCTTATCTATGGTATTATTCTCAACTAGTGCTGACGATGAATGTTGAATGATAAGTGTATGAATTCAATTGCAGTGTATGTAATAGTATTGCAATTTGTATCAGCCGGTTTTTTATCTTATCATTTTGTAACATTTGGTTTATTTAGATAAGTTAATTTGGTCTAATTATCTTAGTTTAGGTTAAAATTTCAATTTCGGGAATGGTTGAACAGTTGGTAGCAACAACGCTGGAAGGTGCAATCTCTCACTTTCGTTTCCATGGTTGGGCATGGGCTACATGACACTAGGTATAACATGATGGCTAACACAAAAGCAAAGTCAACACTGTGATAGTGATGACGATGACAATCAAGCGAATATACTTCAATAACGACGTGGAGAGGTGTTTCCAAACTGCGAAAGCCGTGCCTCTCAAGATAAATGTACTCCAGTGAGATCTGGATATGGTATGGGACGGGTTGACGCATTGTTATATTACGCTCATGACATGACGCAAATATGGATAGAAATGATGATGCTCTGGATGAGCCCAAGTTGGTTTCATTAATTTGAGTAAAGAAAATAAATATGATGATCTGATAATTACGAATATTTCATTAACTGGAGGATTGGCGCTCAATATGACGCAAGCTACTCTTCCCGTTTAACCCCACGTCTCTTTATGAAATGGACACACGTTTGAATCCCGGACTTAACTACTTATAAAATAAACTGAGGCGCCACAAACACAGTTCAAATGACAGTTAACAAATAATGACTTTATTTTAGCTGACGCTAGTTCATATCAATGACATAAACATCTTCTCAGTTACCGCTAATTTTTAGATAAGCTACATTATGTGAAGTTAAAAATACAGTACTATTTTATTTCATAAATGAAAACGATAGACATTATTTTTTTTATTAAACCCGGCATCATGCTAGCCAGCTCTATTAAACCATGATGCTCTAATAATTGTTCAAATGATGGAGCAACAACTGCTCCATCATTTACATGGCTGTAAGGAATTCTTTTTCTGCATTAAGCCAGTTCTGGATCCAAGTTAGCCCGACAAATATATCAAATGTAAATCGATGTATACTATGATACCTGAGAAACCAAATCAATACATAAGAATATTATTATACATCATACTTACAAATTCGTTTCTGAATTTCAACAACATGCTGGAGAACGGATGATGCGTTTGGATAATCTTTAAATATCCCATAATTTATTTTGACCTTAATGTCTTTCAAAATGTTTGCAGCTCGCAAAAGGTCCACACCTTGAGCATGTAGTACTTCCGCCAACTCAACTTTCAAATAGGTAATATAAAAATGCTCCTTTCCCAAATGAAGTTCCTGTTCCTTCGTAGCCACCTCAAGCTCACTAATAGCCTCCTTGTGCTTTCCCATCTTCCTCAAATCTACAACAATGTGCATTGTGCCTATTAATATGAAGTCGACGTGCATAATTCCAAACGCATTTGTAGCTTCCTGCCTTGACGTCTGATGCATATTCAAGGCTTCTTCAAAATTTCCCATTTCACTCAGGGCACAACCAGTCATACGCAGCAATTTACTGTACGGCAGACGTTCATTCTGAGATAAGTCATTGACATCACCCACATCATCCTTAAGTACATCTTTGATTCCGGTGTAGTCCTTCTGATTGGTCAAACACTCCAGCAAATTTGCCCTCGCCCCAAATGTCAAGTACCTTGCGTCCCGTCCAACCTTTTCCCCTGCAGATGTTAATGTCTTGTATACATCCCACAGTGTTTCTACAGCTTCATCCAGCTTACCCACTGTACCATAACATGCGGCCAGAGTTGTCCTTGAAAAGAGAGCACCAGGATTGAATTTGCCGAAACGAGCCATATTTATGTCACAAGCTTTTTCGAGTAAGCCACACGCCTCCTTGTCTCTTCCCTCTTTAATATGCATGAAAGCAAGCTGACTCATTGCTCCCCGAACAAGTGGGGGATCCTCCCCCAGTGTAAGCCTTCCCTCATGCTTCCCTGGCGATTCTGAGATTGTCCAAGTTCCATCATGGAAATCAAGGTGTCAATATGAGCTCTACCCAGCACCTCCGCCAGTGTTTCGACAACATCACTTCCGAACCGAATTGTCTCCTCATCCTTACCCATGATGGAGAGGATAAAAACCGTTTTCCGAATGACTGAAGAGAATGTTTTTAACAAATCAGGGAATTTTTTAGCATGTGGCCAAACTGCTAGGATGTGATCCACGTTGTCATCGGCAAGCTCGTTACCTGACCCGACAACCATTTGGAAGACCCCTTGAATAGTTGGCATCTCCATGTTGTTGAGCGACAATTCGATCCTGGTAACTTCCTGAACTAGTCGGTGTACACTGAGAAGTCCCTGCCTGTCTTCGCCATTTACCATAGAATATTGAACCAAAAGCCGACACGCCGATTTCACACGATTTTCACCACCAACGGGTTTTAATCCAAAAAATAGTTCCCTCTTCATTTTATCAGGGGCCAAATACGCCATAGCTTGAAGAATTCGAAGGGCATCTTGTCCACTCTCAGGATCCTGCCCAATCTTATCAACTGTCATGTTCCAGGTTGTGAATGTGGTTAAGAGGTAGTCATTCAATAGTTTATTTTTTGCTTTAAAAGAAAAAAGTTGCCGTTTTTTAATTTCATACTCGTCAAGATAGTCTTCAATTGAGTAGTCGTCGGTTTTTTGCTGATAGACAATAAAGCCAATGGCTTGGCTGATTGCGAGGGGAAAGCATTGGAGCATTTTTACCAGCTTCAACACCCCTTCATCCTGTGAACCGTCCACTCCAAGACCCAAGCCCTTTTTAACTAGGGCAATTGCATCCGAAATGTCAAGTTCGTTGATGTCCACCACTTCAATACCATCGTCCCATTCCCTGTTTCTGGAAGTGATGATGACAAATGGCCGTTTCCTGGAGGAAGGGATGATAGTTACGGGAAGAAACTGTTTAAACCAGGGCTCGTTCTCCGCGTTATCAAAGACAAACAAACATTTTCTCTCCTGGAAATATCGGTAAACGTCCCCCACGACTGTGGAAATTGTCCTTTCTCCACCATCAGCATTTTGTGCTAGGATCCCCAGCCGGTCTCGTGCTAATATCCGGAATGCTTCCGACAGACTGGATTCGGATTCCGCATTAAGCCATATGCAGTTATCGTCAAAATCGGAGCTGCGTTCCAATATATATTGGCGGGATAACTGTGTTTTCCCAATCCCCCCGAGACCACTGATTGAGGTCACCTGTGAAATGACTGTGGGTTGTCCGGCATCACAGCTTCGCTTAACTTTGGTGTGGAGGCTGTGGAGCTCTTCAAGTTCTATTTTTCTTCCGGTGAACAGCCTAACGGGTGGAGTGACATCATGGATTATGCCAGTTTTTTGTGTTCGTTGAGAGTTACTAGAACCGGTAGCTTGGAAGCGTTGGCTGGCTCTGGAAGTATTGTTTAGACTTGGAGGAACTACCCCGTTCTCCAAAATTTCAATAATGTCAACCTGATCGGTTTTCCGAAGCCCCTTGAGCAACGCTTTGTAGCCCGTTGTTCGTGTCTGGATAACTTGATAAAATTTGTAGGCTTTATCCGTGTCTTTTTGTTATGAAACCTGATAGTAATAATATATTTAGTTAATTTCCCTAAAAGATTATATCAACTCATATAAATACTTCGTGCATACAAGCATACTTACAATTTCATCAACGTCCCCAAACAACAGCACATTCTCCTCAGTGAAACATGACAAGAATTCGGAGTCGCAAATTGTATATGTAATCAGGTCGGATAAGTGAGACTTGATCCGTTTGCGGTTGTGAGCTTCCATGTTGCTTAGTTTCTCTGCCTAACCAGCAATATTAAAATAACTAACAAAATAAAGCCGAACCTGTATCTATAATTTACTCCGTTTAATATTTTTAAAGTTGGAAAAAAATTTGACTCGTGGAATCAGTGGAATGCTACGGAAACCAAAGTGTAGACTGACTAGACTGAGTAGCACAGCGTAAAATCCTGGAAATTTACAGCCAGAGATGAGTCATGTTCCTTTGTCTTGATTTGGAATTTAGAGTAGAAATCGCTTTGATGTTGCGTTCATGATAAGGCCGTCAGATTAAACTTTTTTTTGTATGATAAGGCGTAATCAGTATTGCCGCAACCAACGGGTATTATATAGCTTATTATTTCATGTTACATAAAATTATTATCAGAATCAATGATATGGTCATTGGACCTAACTATAACATTGTAACCAGGTTGAAAAGGAGATGGACATGGGCTCCAGAATTCGGAAATTATGCTTTTAATGCTTCATCCAAAATATCGTTCAAAATATTGATATTTTCTTCAAGTAAAAAAGCAAAAAGTTGTAAATTTTTTTACCTAATTTACTAACCATACCGTATCTAAACTTGCAATGAAACAGCTCCCAAAACCGTTGGATTTGAACTTAAATCAGCAAAAATATACTATATGATCATTGAGTCATGGAAAAAGCACAATTCTATGACAATATTTCTATGGTATTATTCAAAAATCTTTCAGAATCGGTCATTTTTGCACTGCTTTTCATAAATCATGGTCCATTATGCTCCAATGCTCGTATGTTATGACAAAATAATAATTTTTAATACTTTTAATGCTTCAAAAATTTCCTAAACATTGCATATTGCTTACTTTTATTTACTCACACCCACACCTAGAAATGATATTAAGTTTTTGATACTTTAATGCTCCATAGGTTGCTTTGGTCATTATACAAGCAAAAGCAAACCATATCTGAACGGATGTTGATCTTGAATGAAAGATAAATCAACTTTTTAACATTCAACCTCAGTCCATTTGACAGTTGTTGGACAAATTCAAATCCCCAATCGATTCCAGAGTAGGGAATATCTCCAAGGGAAAATATTTCCCACAGCAAGATGCCTGCGCAATGATCCTCCTCAATTAGAAGTCCGCAATTTAAAAACATTATTTGAAACTTTGAATAATTTATAGCATTACCAAATCCCCAAACATCGGATTGAGTTGAAAATCGTAACTGTTCCAGGGACTCAATTGCCATCCAACGCCAAGGAAGTGGCTCTTGTCCCTTCTTGACGTATTGGGTATAGTCGTATAGTCTATGGGAGAGGCCAAAATCGGTTATTTTAGCCTGCCTATTTAAATCGATGAGCACGTTTCGGGTTGCCAGGTCAGCATGTATTACCTAAAGTTAGATAACATTTAAGTAACGATGATCTAGACAAAAAAATAAATGTTATATAAATGTCTTTGAAAAATAGTCCATGCTTTCTGCTTCGCCAAATATTCCATCCCATGGGAAACTTGACAAGACCATTTAATTAAATCACTTGTGGTAGTTACATCCTCATTTCTTGATATGGATGTTATGTCTGCATAACTGTGGGAAACATTTCATTTCATTTAGAACCTAACAATGGTCTGATTTTGGTCCCCACACACATATCTAATAATATACATAATAATATTCATGTTTGACATACGTCGACGCTCCTTGAACTACTTCATTGTTGACAATGTTACCGACGAAAGTTTCCTTGCATTGTCGCAGGTGATCTTCCAAACTTCCATTTGCACAATATTCAACAACGATGAATAGCAATCCTGTGCAGTGTACAAAATCGAAGATAGTACGTTACTATTACATAATACCGGCAGGAGATATATGTAAATCAAGGTATTTCCCAGATATCTTCCTACTGGATACCTTGCCGCTCTTATCAGCAACTTATGAGGAATTATTGTCTGCTTACGCTCCCGAATTTTCTGAGTGGACGCTCCAATTAGTCTGACAATATTAGGGTGTTTGCCAATATAAATCATGATTTTTAGCTCCCTCAGAAACTCTTTAAAGCTGCCAACTTCACAACTGTTGTTAACAGTTTTTATCGCCACGTTTCCAGATATCCCCTCTACCGCGCCCTTGAAGACGATCCCAAATGCCCCACTCCCCAAAACATATTCTGGATCTTGTAATTATATAAAATTCCGACGTGTTAGTTCGTATCGCCAATATATTTGTATGAAATCACAATTTGCTACTACGGTAACCATCTTATAGCCAAATAATAATTACCGATTAGAAGTTTTTCATGGGCTATCTCAAATTTTTTATCGTATGGCAGGTAATCTACCAGCTCGCTGGTGTTCAGGTTACCAGCATTGCTCAAGGCTTCTGGATTACCTTCTAGAAAGGCATGGACTTCTTGGTCTGTCAAGTTTCTTATTGTGTCCTGTAAACAGATATATTATCAATTAACTAATAGGACGGGAAACCATCTAGAATAGAAGAATAGTTTGTTTTTTTAGACATTCTAGTATTCTAACCCGAGCTCGTTTCAAACGCCACCAAATAAAGCCAACCGCACCCAATAAGACAATGACAATGGCCACAGATGGCCCTGCAATTTGAATTATGGGGATGGGACTAGACTCCGGATCCGGCAGTTCTGTACAGTTTTAACAAAAATATTTTTTTTATACTCATTTCATATAAATTGGTAGTAAATGGCTAAGGGTAGCTAAGCTAAATCATTCAAGTATGACCCAACGTTGAACTTTTATTCCAATATATGGCCTGTACCACTCCTCTGAGTTCCATATCGGAGAATAACAAGCAACTACAACGTCATTGGCGCTGGCTAGTAGGATATTGCTCTCCCTAACTGCATACATCTGGTAGTCCGTCTCCTTCGCGTAGACGCCATAAATATCCTGTGCTTTAGCTGCAGAAAAATGATTATTTCTCACCATATGATCACATTGAAAGACTGAATTATTGAGTATATAATATGGCATTTCTATAAAAGCACTGATGGATTGTTGGTATTTTGTTTTGCTTACGCTCATAATAAGAAAGGACTCCATTATCAGAAAGTTTCCGGCCGACACGCCAATGTATCATTCCACCGGAAAGAAATCTTGACACTTTGCAAACAAAAGGATAATAGTTTCCAACAAATAGTGTGTCATTGGGAGTGAAAAGAGCTGCTCGCGCCTGCACATTATGTTTCCAGTCCAATCCTATCATTTAACGATGTGATAGGGCAAAATCAAATCAAATCATAATCATTCTAAAAATCCGGAAATGAAATGAGTAAATCAATAATAGCAACCAGCTACTCACTTAATCTGTCGGAATATCCGGGTCCGTTAATATAGCTCGTTTGATAATGATAAGGTCCAACAGAACAGCGAATCATTCCTTGACCATATTCATATGAAATCACTGAGAGGCAAAGAGAGTTGTTAGGAAAGCTGTAATTACACTTGTATGATTTCTCAAGTACAGGGCAAGTGCTGCGGTTGGCCTCTATCATTTTTATTTCCTTGCATAAAATTAAATTAAAATATATAAGAACCCACAAACTGCCTACATCACTAATATATTGATAATGCCTATTTACATCACCTTACCTCATCATCAAAGCAAAATTCATTAAGTTTGCATTCTGTCTCCCCTCGGCAGTATACCCACTGAAGTTTAATATCTTCCAAGGGAAATACTTCAGAGTAGCAGATGACACTGTTTCTGGAGTTTGCTTCCATGTGTAGCACCGAATTATTTTTTAGATCTGCAATTTTAGCAAAACTGTTCTACAAGTTCGTCAAATTACTTGCCTGAACACCTCTCATAACTTATAACTGGCATTTGCATATTTACCCAATCTTTGAAGCTCCCACGTCTTGATAATTACCCCGCTGCTCTTTATCTTGCACTGAATCGTACAATAACATCCCATTTCAAATTTTGAGAGAGTACAATTTGACTTATAGGGTGGGACTGAATCATCATCAAAGGAATTAAAAGTAACATATTCCTTGCCACATTCTCCTCTAATGGTTAGCTCCACATCTTCCTTGTATTTGCAAGTTAAGGTAGTTTCCGACTCATCAAATAAATATACTTTGTCGGTTGGGGGGTCACAAAGTATATCTGAAATTTTGATAAGGCACCCATAAACCTTGTGTAGGATTTCGCATTACCCATTTATACCTAATCTGAAGCTTACCTGGCATGGGGAGGACTTCAAATCCAACGGTTTCACTCTTGCCTGTGCGTGGGTTCTCTGCCGAACAAACGTATTTTCCTGTGGCATTCATTATGACGGGATTGGAAAACTCATCCTCTGTTATTGTAACAATCCGGAACCCCACCCACTGTTTATAGTCAATCCCATCCCTCGGGATACCGTCGGGGACTTCTATTAAATTGGGGGTTACATTGGGATCATTAGGAATGCACGGGATATACACTTCTGATGCTTGAGTCTGGTTCAACGGAAGATATTTGATTTGATCCACACCAGACTTCAAATTACTAGAAAATAAGTCATCTCCTGTAAAAGGAAGGTGTAGAGCCAACGATTATACTAATATCTGATAATAAGATAATATGATGTATCTATAGTTAGTTGTTTCATATTAGTTATGCTTATACCCGTTCGAAAGAGGTAAAATCTCGATACAACATTTCGGGTAACGATTTCATGCTCCAGAGAAATAATTTCAACCGCTGCGGCAGCTCTCACAGTGGACAGAGAAAAACTTACGGAATAGGTGTAGCTACTTTTGTTATCCATATTTTCTGTGTAGCGAGTGAACGTTGTGTTGATAAAATCATTACGCTGTTTACAAAAATCAGATATCAACAAGATAATCTTAATATTCAAAAGCATATAGGATTTTACTGCTCATCAACATACCCGGTAACCAACAAATGAGAGATCGACAGGGAACAACGTTGAGTTGCAGCGGATTTCTCCGAATTTGTTATTCCCTGGTATGTCAGGAACGCTGATATAAGTTGGACTTTTGTTTCCGCATTCCCCGCTTACTACTTGAGACACACAACATGAAAAAATTAGATGGCCGTTGCGGTGATCTGTAAGCAGAATACAGCACTTCGTCAGATTTCTAGACAATGCATCATGTCCCACACTGTTGCCTGGCTGGGATAGGTATACGAGCACTACAACGATGGTAACACAAAAATTCATCATTTTAGTTTAGTAACAATGTTGGAAATTATCCGATCCTCATGCTTTCTCCTTGATGTAACTCGGCGTACTTTCTCGTATGTCGGAAGGATGAAGAAGAAGCTTTGAAATTTATTCCTAAATCGGTTCTGCATCGCTCATTGCTTATCGGTGGGATTTGCAGTCATTCTGATGACCTGATTGCAGTGTAAATACGATGCTATTGCAATGCGCTTACTCATATCATAATGTCGTTAACTGATGATGAACTCATCCATGAGCTCAATCCCAACACAACACTTCCTGACTCACTACGAGTCATGCTGATACAAACAACGCATAACAGAGCGTTTGTCATAATGCCAATATATCACATATTTTAAAACTAATAAAGAAGTTATCGCCCCTTTCAGTCACCAACTGGTTCTGAATTATTTGGTTATTTGGTGGAATGTCCCAATGAGTATCTACAACCCCCCTCCTCATCCACATATATGTTCATCATATATTCGAATGCATCCACACAAAAGTTATCCACTGATTGCGAGAACATGAATAAATAGACCGAATAAACAACACGATTAGTAGGGAGTTGATAATATGATCATACAAATATTGGGACAATCTGAATGGACAGTTGATATATTGAGTTGAATTTGTGGAATTTCAAAGCAGGTCAACTATTGACAAATCTGGCTTAAAGTTATAGTGAACTATTCACTTTTTTCAGACAAATTGGTTGAGTTAGCACATAAAGGGTGCGATTTCGTTTAAACTTCAAAGGATATATTCAGCGGATAAATACGTTTATACTAGGATATATTATTGCGTATGGTAAAATGTTTAAACGTTTCAACGGATAAATTAAGAAATACGAATATTTTGTCAGTTTTTAGATGAGTTTCCTCATTTTTAGGATATTTCATTACTATTTGTCAAGTTCTATTGTAATAGTGACTTGACTAGAGCAATTATAGCCTAAAATAGTACATTTACTGTCCATTGTCCATAATATTATTAGACTTATGCTTGGAATTTCTGCATGTATACCACTGTTTGGTTAATACGGTGTATCCTAATTTATCATTTATCCGAATTTATCTTTTACCATTTTGACAGGGTAAATGGATAAATTAATATATCCTTGGTAAAAACACACCCTGAAAAAATGGTCATGGAGATGATAATGGACCAGTAGTCTGCTACATGTGGGCTGGAATATGACTTTAATGGGTCAAACATGATTACAGAGTTTAGCAAATTAAAATGGTGTATGGATTATTATTACTATACAGTACATGCGAACAGTGAGGAGTGCGTAACAAGCGAGGGCTAAAATTAATTATAATCAAATGGGGAATGGGGATTTCGATACCATTCTCAAGTTCATAAACTGAGTTAAAATCCTGCAGCATTGGATATCAAATTTCACAAGCAGAACCACCAGAAATCATGGACACAAATTATTATCATGCTCAGCAATGTGAAAACTTCATCAGTGCCAAACCCGGAAGCATGAATAATTATAATTAACCTAGATGGTCAATTTTAACCAATAACATAGAATAGTGAGAGCGGACAGGATGAGACCCAGTGCAATCCCCGCAACATGATGCATATTCAACTTACAGGGATCAACAAGAATCCATTCATTATCCTATTAACCTGTGAGTATAAATGGCTTGTAAAAATAATAGTCAAGTAAGCTCTAGTTGTGATGAGAACTGGCTCTGGTGGAGAGGAAAATAACTATTATTTCGAAAACCTGTACAAAAGCCTTGAAATTCAGTTTTCAGCATTTTATTCCTACACTAGTCAAGAACACGCAGAATTTAATAACTACAACGTTTAAAGCAATATACTGGCGGGGGTCTTTAATCTGGTCCGATACCTGACTCCGGCGAAGTGTCGCGAATTCGGTTAAAAATGGTACCAAAATGACCGGAATGATGTCCTGAGTACGATTCTGGTAATTTTGGAACTAAATTTTTCGTTGTTAAGAAGTTATGGCGGGAAAAGTACATTTTTTGAAGTATTCGCAAGCCATATGATGTGACATATCAAAATGACCGGAATGAAGTCCTGAATACGAATCCGATTTCACCTTTTAAAATTTTTGAATAAAGTTAGCGTTATGGCGGGAAAAGTAAAATTCCCGAAATATCCGCAAGCCATATATCCGCATGACATATCAAAATGACCGGAATGATATCCTGAATAGGAATCCGATTTCACTTTTTTAAAATTATGAATAATGTTAGCGTTACATGGGGGAAAAAGCAAAATTCCTGAAATATCCGCAAGATAAGTGAAGTGACATATCAAACCCCCAATGGCCACTATAAACTTTTCTCGATTTGTTACTCCATGAGGACAACGCCACTAGGCTTCAGTGGCTGGATTACTCCATTATAGCTGCGAAGATGTAGACCGCAGTTACTCCTTCCGGAACCGTTAACGAAGCGACTCCCTCAGCCTCAGGATCTTCATGACAGCTGCTCAGCGGACAGGCCTGTGGCGTTATGGATATGTCCAACTCGTTGAAAAAACTTGGGTTATAGTTCCGGATCATCATGTTTGCGGTGAGCGTAATCGGTTCATCGGGGACGTACGACAAATAGGTGAGAGGTTGATTGTCACAAGCTTCCTCCACTTCCATTAGTAGCACGACCAACTCCCTTCGCTTGCTACTTTCTTCTCCAGGACTCTGCGAAAGAGCCGCCTCACCACGACGAACATCTTCTCATTCAATCATTGAAGCTGGAGGGTAAAAATCTATATATTATATCTTCTTTTCCTGTGCGAACATCCCCACTTCCTTAGTGGGGATGTATAGATATGGTGGAGGGCAGCGTTGGCTCTCACAATGTTGAGCCCATTATCGGATATGACGACAGTAGAGTTTCGCCTCCGGGCCACAAAAGCTTGAAATGCTGGGAGGAAGTCGTAGGTGGGCATGGAATCCACAACCTCCAAATGCATCGCCCTGTTTGCCGAACAGGTAAACAGGGCGATATACCAGCCCCCTCCATGGTAAATAGGGGGCCTGGTATATCAACCCCTCTTACGTTAAACAGGATTGTCACCGTTATTGCTCTAGGTTGCTGTTCGTCGAGATCTGTCAGTCTTTTAGCCCTGAGACGGCGGCAGATCCCACATCCTGTTACTACTTTTCAGCAGGTTACTCTGTCGTTGATAAACCAATATTGCTCGCGGATTTTTGCCAAACATAGTTGGGTTCCAATGTGGTAATTTTGTTGGGAATTCGTTCTCGGGTAGAATACTCGGATGATTGTGCTGGTCGCTATCATCGACCATGAGGGGGGAAGAAGTCGATGGGGGAGTGATTTTTTGGCACGTTCACATTCAAATTATAATGGTGGCTGGATCTCATCAAAGTTGAGAGGCTCATTAATTTGGATGCGGGAGGGGCTAAATTATGAACTCTTTTCCTGATGAACTCCCTACACCGCATCCAGTAGCCCGCAAATCTGGGAAGTTTGGGTTACTAATATAATCCGAAAAATATGTCAAGCGGGAGTGGACCCTGCGGTGGCCAAGTTGACTTTTCCGCATTTCTTTCTCGACTGCCTCCTTCTCTGGAATTGCTGAGACGGAAATAGCCCATTTTCTCTCTGGAAGATACACCCCACCGGGTCCAATCACTGGTCATTCCACGCCGTTGATTGACTGCACTAAGTCCCTTCCCAATCCTATTTCTGTCTTGAGTATAATAGGATGTGAGTAATCAATTGAAGCCAACGTGACACGATGGTGTTGCGAACCCAAGCTGTCGACCACGCAGAGGGACCCTAAGAGTCTGGACCTCGTAACTCGGCTGACTAAGCTAGGATAGACACAAAATGGCACCCAAATGTGTTGGCCCACCTTTGACTGCTGATGTCGATAATGCTGATGTCTTCAAACCATGAAAATCTCGGGAATGGGAGATTTGCCCGGGTGGTGGATATTTGTTGAAAAGCCTACTTCCTAATATCCGAGCTCACTCCAATTTCTCCAAGCCGGAAGTGGGTTAGAATACTGAGGACTCAGGGCCCTTGGATTAGTATCCCAGGGCGCAACAGGGGACATTTATAGTGCATCAGAGTCGGTTTCACTCACCGAAACGAGTGTGGCATCTTTGACATCAGAGTTTTTGGTTTTTCTACGTGACCTCCTGAAAGGAGCATTACCCCGGGGGGTCATGTCCGCTTGATATGGAATTGAGCTCCTGGCAATCGGGCCCGTATCCAGACATTCAGGGATATTCAGGGACAGCTTCCGCGCTGACTTGGCAGACGCGTCAAACATCGTACGCATTGAAGTAGTTGAGCTGCTCATCTTAACTACGGCCCGGTGGGTAACTAGTGACCGCTCTCCTTCCAATTCTCTTCATTGGTGATGTTCACCTTCTCTATCATGTCATAAGCCTTCCATTACGGAAGAGGCTATCGTATTGGTGTAGGATATTAGGTTCTGAATCTTCTCTGTGGTTCCCTTCGGCATCATGTTGCACCCAATCGGCCGTCACATTCTCCAATCTCAACTCGATTGTCCGGCTGCGGGTCACAAGAGTCTTCTGAAAAACAGTGTCTTACATGGCTTTTACTGTCCTCCCCCTTCCCCTGGCCCCAGCCAGAGGAACCAAGAACATATCCAATGGTACCACGCGGGGCCAGAGTCGACTCCGAACAAAAAGTTAGTGGTGGTAGCTGGTAATCCTGAAAAGATCCTGGAACGGGAACCCACATCATCAAAGTTATGAGTTGGTGGAAGCGGGTGTGGGTTCTGGAATGAAGAAGACTGATGGGCAAAGTTCTCCCCACCTCTTACATTCTCTTGCTAGTTGAGCCCAAAGTATCTACACTTAGCTTGGGATCCCTCATTGCAGTTCCTGGAGAGGTGTTCCTTGTCAAAACAAATATTGCAAACCCACTCCTCTCCTGCTTCCCTTGAAAGGACATCATCAGTGCCTTCCTCCCCGCATATGAGAGATCGTTGTCGGAGACTGTCCATCGTGAAAGCCTACGGCTCCGAGGGTTGATCTCTGTTTCTCTTTTCTTCTTTTCCTCTGGTTACTCTATCTTCGCAGAAAGGGGTCTGCCCCGTGTCGTTATCGGCAAGCTTTGTCGTACTCGTGAGGTCCTCTAAAATGCATCCTGATAATGCTGCATTGGAGGTGGGATGTTGTTGAGCGGGCCCGTTGGAACGGGCCGGCATGGCCAGCTCCATTTGATGAGTCGATTAACAATTGACCGCTCCCACCTTTGTTCTCCTTCTCCAGACACTCACGGTAGAAAGAGTTTTCTCTCTCAGACTTGGCTTGAAAACCGTTACCATGTCCCGTATCTGTTTCAAGATTTCTAGATCAAAAGGGTCGGGGCTCAACTCTCTTTCAAACTCTCTTTCAAAATCATGTAATGCCAGGTCGAGCACTTCTTGGGCCGCTACGACTCTCTTCTGTACTGGTATGGGGGTGATGATTGTGGGTACTTCTTCAGTACTTTTTCAACAGTTTACGAATGGCATTGGCACCTTTTAGTTCGACTTAATTGCATGTGTCCGGGACCGTCACTGGCGCAGGTAGTGCAACTTTATTGCATTTTTTGGGAATGTCACTGGCACATGAGATGAAAACTTAATTGCATTTAAAAGGAATGACACTGGCACATGGAACGCCAACGTAATTGAATGTACGCGCGCATTGCACCGGCACATATCATCACAACCTAATCGCATGTGCACTGGGATGGAACTGTAGAATATCCTGGCGGCAACTTAATTGTATGTGCCAGAGAATGGCACTTGCTCATGTCACATGAGCTGTACTGCGATTGCCATGGAATGACTCGTCCACATATCGCGACATCTTAATTCAGTATAGCATAGTGAAAATATGCATGTGAAACGCATTTCGAATTTAACATTTTTGAAATTGTCTAGCATCTATCAAATCATTCTGGCAATTATGATGTCACTTCGCATGTTTTACGGATATTTCAGGAATTTTGCTTTTCCCGCCATGCTACGGTAACATTATTTATAGTTTTTAAAAAGTGAAATCGGATTCGTATTCAGGACTTCATTTAGGTCATTTTGATATGTCACATCATATGGCTTGCGAATATTTCGAAAAATTTACTTTTCCCGCCATAACTTTAACATTATTCAACAATTTTGAAAAGTGAAATCTGATTCGTACCCAGAACATCATTCCGGTCATTTTGATATGTCACATCATATGGCTTGCGGATATTTCGGGAATTTTACTTTTCCCGCCATAACGCTAACTTTATTCAAAAATTTTAAAAGGTGAAATCGGATTCGTATTCAGGACTTCATTCCGGTCATTTTGATATGTCACATCATATGGCTTGCGAATACTTCGAAAAATTTACTTTTCCCGCCATAACTTTAACATTATTCGAAAATTTTGAAAAGTGAAATTGGATTCGTACTCAGGACATCATTCCGGTCATTTTGATATGTCGCTTCAAATGTTTTGCGAATTTTTCAAAAAATGTACTTTTCCCGCCATAACTTCTTAACAACGAAAAATTTAGTTCCAAAATTACCAGAATCGTACTCAGGACATCATTCCGGTCATTTTGGTACCATTTTTAACCGAATTCGCGACACTTCGCCGGAGTCAGGTATCGGACCAGATTAAAGACCCCCGCCAGTAAGTTACATTACAATGAATCAATCCACTATCCATCTGTTTTTGCAAATTCTTATGTGCGCCACATGTTAAGGTTAGGAAGGCTGAAGATGTTTCTCAACATCTTCAGCGGCGTATTTCTATTTAGCAGCAATTTATTTGCTTATGGGCTACCACCGTATTATATTTAAAAACTAACTTTAACTTTAAAAGCTGGCTCAAGGGAATATTTCTAGTGAGTAGGAATTAAGAAATATACCCATATTACCTTTTTGATTTTTGTACATTATTCATCATAACTCAGCTATTCCTAACATGGAAGTGGTTGACTGAAAAAAGCATAAAAGCGACCTTTTTCAGGCTAACATTTTCTAAGAATTTAGTTCGATATTGAATGTATTGCACAATTTACCAAAAGCTCAACGCACTTCGCAACTTTCCTCGTATATATCGGGCAAGCTAAACCTGATATTACAATGATAAAAGAAGGATTTCATTAACACGCCAACTTCGATACATACAAGCATAATATTATATTATTTACATTTGTGTTATAATTATTAGTATTAGGCATGTATAGTTACTTATAACGCTAATTTAGAACATGAGCAAAACACTTATCAAACTGTCAACCAAGTTCATACAGAGATCCATTATGAACTCCCTATCCATGCTTTGGAATGGATAGTATTGCATTTCCAGCTTCCGCATGGCCCTCGCCTCCTTCATCCTCTGCTTCATTATCCAGCCCCCGTTCCTCGCAACCCTGAAGGCATATGTGAACTTACACCTCCCAATTACCAGCTCCGCAGTTTCTCCACATGCTGCTCCAAGTTCCATGAAGAGGATCAAGCCCATGGTGCAGACGGTCGCCATGGTGGACAACACCACATGGATGAACCACGGGATCTGGTCCACCTTCGTGATCACTATCCACCAGAGTAAGACAATCAGCCAGAATCCGATGGATATGATGAAGGACAAGATGGGATAGAGGACTGGGGTCCACACTGAGTAGACTATGGACGCCATCCTGCAGCCCTTCATCAACTCCCGGCAGCTGAGTCTTGCAGAGCATCCAATCTCCAAGACCTTTCTCAACTTATACGCCACGATGTAGGCCGCTACGGAACAAGTCCCGAGAATCCTCGCCGTCTCAGACGCTGTTTGGAACAGGATGACACATCGGAGCAGGATTATAGAGAGAATCTGAACAAGAGTCCTCCCATACATCTCCCCGCTGCCCCCGAAGTAACCCTGAAGATCTTCAAAGACAAAGCAGAAGGGGTCCAACCTCATCGACATACCCAGGAAGAATATGGCCCATGGAAAGGACACGGTCAGAAGTGAGGATGGCAGTATAAGCCATTCCAACAGAGTATAGCCATGTCCCCGTGTGCCATACGCTTTAAAAAATAACATTGATAATTATTCAAACTTATCGTGAAATTTAATTATTGTTACAATCAATTGACTTACTATCATTGACAAAATCCATATCTCTGAATGCGATATTTGCCAACGTGACATATTCCACATTTAACCCGCCGTACACAGCGATTATTATGCCAATGGCGACCAACAACCCTCCGGTAACAAGCAATGTCACTCTTAGGATGCCAAAACCATTCCGCTCCACTGTAAAGAAATGGGTGCCCAAGATGTAGAGAATTGCGAGGACATTGGCACCAGCCAGGGATAGATTTAGCAACGCGGAGAACAACCGCAAAGGTTTTCCGTTGATTTTAATCCCGCCTTCCTTCATATCCAATTCAACGGGAGGAGGAACCATGTAGGGGAAGCCGTAGTTTAATATGGAGACACCCAGTTTTTGCACTTCGGTAAACATTTTGTCTCCTTCCAATGATACCAATTGAGAGGGAACAAATTCAACCACAGGTTCTTTTTAAACCTTCTTTGAGAAGTTGTCTGCACAGGTCCATTTTAACTTCTGAACTGGCACACTAATAGATAAATTCTATTAAAAATAGCAACTTCGTTGTGCCTTTCCTTTTTATGTACAAACTGAAACTGAGGTATAGATTGGATTATGTCTTGATGGTAGCCCATGAAAATTTCAACAATATTTTAGCCTGTCTCATGTCATATCATGCCTAATATCGATACCTATAAGGAAAATGATTCTAGGTAAGGATCGATGAACAATATTTTTTTTATGTGAAACAAAACCTATTAGATATTACTAATGGCAGCATGTCCATATGAATATCATATTTCTAATTGTAATAGAAAAAAATGTATTCACAGTAATAGTAATAGCATTATACATGTTTTCAATCATGTGCTGGGTTGGATAATATGGCGAAATACAGGCCAATACTTATTATTAACTTGCTCTAAGCAAGTTCTTTAGGATGCGCTGTCACTCTGTTTGTCCGTCTGTGTTCACGATAACTTGAGAACGGGATCGAATTTTTTAAATTCTGTATGCAGTAATAGTTAGTTATTACAAAATGTGAGGCCAAGTTCGAAGATGGGCAATATTCATCAACTATAACTGGGTCAAAGGTCAAAATCAAAATTTCTTTATGCAAAAATAGATTGCAAATATAATATCATTGAAAAGAATTTCAAGCGCTTATTTCAAAAAGCCACATGCCATCATCTGGTGAATCAAGACTTGACATTTAGCACATGGAATCATGTCATTTATGTACTAAAGCATTGTAAGCAGGAAATCATTGTAATTTTGCAAATTAATTGCTACAAGAGTTGGTTAATTACAATTAACGATTCCTTTGGAATTAAGATTCGAGATTTGGCATGAAGATACAATAGAGCAATGCAAGCCTCCCTGTTAGTCTGTCTGTGGACGCCCTCCTGGCTTTAATCTTTGATCAATTTTCCTAATTTTTTTTTTGCACGTATGCTCTTCTCTACATGAAAATGTGCACCTCCTATTTACAGGTCCATCAGTTAACCGCAAGTGGATCAAATGTCAAAGTTATACAATACAATACAATACAATCTCGATCTGTTGAATGCCAATTACAACCAGATATATGCTAAAAACTAATTTAAGCAGTAAAAGTAATAAGTTTTTTTTGCATAAACATAATTAAAAAGGTAAATCAATTCTATCTGTATTATTTCATACTAATCTATCTCATATAAAACGTATGTCCCATGATCCATCACAAGTTGAGCGTTTTTGCTTTGTACAAATTGTGATTTTCTGAAGACTGAAGACATTTTGGCTTAAGCAAAAGGAATACTTTGAACTTGTCAATTTCATAATCGTCAGAGAAGCCAAGTTTTCTACTTATTCTATTTAAAGAAGAGCCTTTAAAAAAAGTCAATACATACTATCCTCAATACCTACTCAGCTTTATTATATGCATCCAAGTATGAGCTAGAATGATTGTCCATTGATTTAAGATTGCTTGTTTGGTAACGAATTGATTTCTTTGTTAAATGCCAAACCAACCTCATTGACTTTGCAAAGGAAATTCCTTGGAGCAGGGCAATCAGCAACAAGTTTTGCGAGACTCGTGAGCACCTTGATGATTCTTTGGGATTTGAGTTGTATATGTGCTTTAGCGAAGACGTCACCCCGGTAAGGAAATCAACTCAACTAAAGTAGATAAAGTAAGTGTTAAGTGTCAATGTATGCTTAATAAGCAATTAAAAACATGTGTTTTCAGGGTGCCGGTAAATTTTTGGAATGCATGAAGGAAGTATACAACGTCACTTTGGGAGCTGAGGGTGCCTTGGAAACGATGTGCAGTGCGGGGATCCCAACCCAGCTATTAAATCTTGCATGTGTGACGAGACAGTTAAATATGGCAGGCTTGACCCCCTCCGCCAGTTTGCATAAGTTAAATGTAATCTAGGATATTTGATTGACAATAGTTTTAAATAACTTGGAATTTTTAAAGCTATCTTCGATTTTCTAATATGACGCATGTATATTATTTCCAGTCATGTCAAGGAACTGCTTTAGGGGTTTCAGCACCGGAAATGCCATCCATCCCCCAGATAGCTGGATTGGTGGCAAGCATTAAAAAAATAATTGAAACATTTGACTAATTTTTGTTGTTGTGGGTGAGAACTAAAGTCAATAAAAAAAGTAGAAATTACATCACTTCCACGCGCTGTTTACATACTGTCGGTATCAGAACAAAAGTTGCTTTGTAAATCATAAATGGTGTTCCAGATTTGCACCGCAGCGCTATAATTTACTGGCAATCAAGAAGGACGAGGAAAAAATAATTTGATACTTTCTTAACCTCACCACACTGCTATAACGCAGAAGCTTGTGTATGTATGTATCATAATATGAGCTTATCTGCTTGTCTGGTTTGGATGAGTCAACAAAATATTTCATACTTGGAATAAAATTTGCGAAAAATCATCCCGTTTTAAATACATGAAATCCTATGCTATTTGGCACCGCTATTTACATTAGCATACTGTCATACGTTGACCTGCTCTTATCTAAAAACTCACTTAACGGAGAGTTAAATAATTGACGCCCCATTTATGTGAATATTAGCCTGATAACGATAAAAAGCTTTTTATCTTTTCTGCACGAAATTAACATAATAAATAAACGAAGACAAATCGATATCGATGCTTGTTCTTCTGTGAATGCAAAACATTTAAATAGCAGTTCAGTGCATAGAAACAGTCAGGAGCTGGTCAACCAGGTGTCCATCAAGTCACTGGATAAAAAAGTATCAGCCTATACTTCGTTCAGCGATCTTGGGAATTTCAAAAATTGGTAGGAATTAATTTTCTTCATCAAATTCCACATTACACTTAATGTTTTGATGTGATTTTATAATTTTTAAACATTGTAGGATCCGCTAATTTATAAAAAGTTATGCATCATCAATATCGTCATGGACCCCCACCTCTTGGAGGCTGCCATAATGGAGGCCCACATAATGGGGGACCACATAATGGAGGACCCCATAATGGAGGACCACATCATGGACTGCCACAGCACGTGAGATCGTTTCAAGGAGGAGCACCACTCCCACACCACGGGACCCAGCACCATGAACCACCAGGTATTCATGGTCCCCGGCTTCTTGGACCAAATCGTTATCAGTTCCCCTAAAATAATTCAAAAACTATACACCAGCCACATTATCATCATTACGGCAAATGGCCGTACATGTTGGTGGTTGACGAACTTTTTAAGAATTAACATACATTTTTGTAAGCATATCTGGCAATATTAATATTTGATCACATGAATTCATATTAATAAACATTCCTATACTAAAGCCAGCTTGTGTTTTGTATTTAAAGGACATTTAAATTAAAGCGCCTGACAATTTTTCGTATATTATGGTTTAATAAAAGGAGACAAAGGACAAATAATGTTAGGGTTGTACAAGGGACATAATCACACTATCTTTACATTTTACTAAAATACTAAATATCGTTATAAGTTCCAAACTATTTCGTTTTACGACAAGCACTTAACTGTGTAATTTACCATGATAAAACATTTCATAGTAGTCAGCTACAAATTTCCACTGCTTCAGCAGCAACTTATTCCTCACAACATATTCAATCCTGGCCAATCTCTCCCTTACAGTGGCAATCCAAAAGCAGACAAATTCCAGGATCAATCCCAAACTTTCTATTATTACCCCACCAACTAGCAAGGAAAATATGACAATGATATTCCCATCGAATGATGCACTTTCGGGAGCCGGATCTTCGTCCTTATCGATATCCAACATTGTTGACTTGTGACCGGGATCTAACCTTCTCCGGACAATAATCCATTCCATGAGGCTCATCCACCTCTCCATAATCCTGGTCTCCTTGAACCACCCAAGTCGTACAATGAGAGATGATCGAGTCCATCCCCCCAAATGAGCTGAGAATGACTGCTGATAATTTGCGGATTCCTTCCCAACTGATGCCAATTTTGCTCGTTCCACCTCCATATAGAGCGCCCTCTTCTTGGCAAGAGTTGAGGGGAGAACCAGCGCGGTTTTATGGCATTTTGCTAATGATCTTTGCAGTACCCTTTCCTCCAGTTGGATATACATCACTTGGACGTCATATCGAGGACCGGAGATTATTGAAGGAATATATTCCTCTTCTTCCGGTGGCCAGGTTTTGTCAAGCCAGGTTGGATTTTCCCCCTTATACCAATCCCAGATGGCTGCGAACATGTCGCTGGGATGGAGGTCGCCGTAGTTGTACACCATTTCCATGCCTCTCATCCCTCATTTCATACAATGTTGCACCGGGCCGTGAGATTTGAGCTTCAGTTAACTCGGATGTGATGGAAAACAACTCACTAGATTTTTCATGTGGACGTCGGGATTCTATATCTTCCCTCCAATCCGTTGGATTGTCGGATGGAGTGAATTCAAATGTCCATTATACCAAGTGATGTATGTGTCCGTGGACCTCGCGTAGATTTCCATGTTGTCCTCAACCAACTCCTGGAACATCTTGTACGGCAGGGATCTCCTTGGTGCCACCATGTTGCAAACCACTTCCGGAACTGCTCTCCTCCATTACCAAGGGTAAGTAACTTCTAACCCAACTGCATTCCAAGCAAGGTGACCACCAGTGCACACAATGAAACCAACAGTGCAATCCAAACATGAACGTCGTATACATTCAGCAGCTCCGCAAATGCCAGGGGCTCTACTTTTTTCGAGGCCCGCAAGTGAGGAAGCAGAACCCGCTAAAGTAATCCCCCCAGGCCCAGAAGGGAAGATGAAGTTGCCGACCATATTGGTAATGATGATCGAGGCCATGGAATCCTTTAGATTGATAGTAAATATTCGGGAGATTACTATACACGTCGGTCAATTTCAGTTGCTTTCCATTCACACAAAATGTAATGTACCGACGGCGACGCTCCATCCGATATGTGCAGTTTACGAGAATGTTGGCCCATGCGTGGGAAATGACCTCTGCTGTCATATCCTTTGAAATCGCATTTCCTTCCCTGGCTTCAGACGACAAGTTTTTCGAGCAACTTTGCATCTCCTGAATAAGCACATTGGAAAGCGACCAGTATAATATTTTTCCTCTCCAGAAATCCCTGCTGATTTGGAATACGGCTTGGGAGGATAATAAGTCCAGTGGGATATCAGGATGAAGTCCAATCCACATTCAAAGCAAATGCGAGGTATCACCAATTCGATGGATGTGGTTTCCGCGGGGATACACTCCCCCTTCGTGTTGACCTGGTGAGAAGGAAGGTGTAAGATCCTGTAGGTGTAAGATCCTGGTCATGAGGAAGCCATCGTCGGCGGTGGCGATGGTGAAATAAACCGGTGGGATGTGCCCTGGAAGGATATCCTCGCCTCCCTCCCGGTCTTCATCAGTCACTTCTCCAACGAATGGGCTCTCAACATGATCCAGACGGAGGGGCCGAAATATCTTCACTCCGCTCTCCATTTCAACATCCA
>JAQIXQ010000613.1:0-24399 GCA_034700485.1 Pseudosinella alba
GTGACAGACACACAGACTGACAGAAAATTTGTGATGCAGGATCTAAATAACTTGGACTTCGTCGCAAGTTAATAAGGAGTCCTCAACCAAAACCCGAATCTCACAATACCCCATTCATTGTCCTATTTGATGTGAAACAAATGAACTTAGGTATAGGACTTATTTCTGCGATCCTGCGCATGTTTTGGTATGATTATGATTAAATGTTGTTGACTAGGACTGCATTAATTTATCTACGTAAGTATTATTTGATTTGACAGAAAAATTGGAACTAATTGCAAAAGCAAAAAATTTGTTGGGATTCGAGAGACCTTATAATTTATATACAACTGATACCGTAAAACACGTTAATAAAGGTAAAATGTAAATCTTTAAGATCCCAATTCCCACTTTCCCCCATCATGTTTTCGGACGTTATTTAGTAGTTAATTTACTTACGACTAGATATTAAATATTCCGCAGCTCACACATAGTGTAATTTAATTTACTCCGTGTTACATTTTCCAACGTCAAGTGCAAACATTGTCCTGTCTCTTTATACAATTCTCGTCCATATGTCAACGTTAACATATTACACAAGTTTCATTCAAACATCCATCCGTCCGCATCCTCTTATTCCTTCCTCGTCTACTTTTGATTTATAACTGTCGTTCCGGTAGGCTGAGTGTGAATGGACGTTTAAACAAATGCTATATTGACTTATATTGAGTGGTGGAGCAGTGAAAGAGGAGGAGGAGGTGGTGCCAGTCCTTTATAAATTGGAAGGAAAGCCCACCACCATCTAACCTTTTAATATGATTAAATTACCTCAATAATACTCTTGAGCAGGGAAAAGCCCAAACCAACATCGTCCCCTCCAAGCTTCCAGGAAGCAATAAAGGAATATACCTATTACCGACCCATTATTTTATGCAAATCATTTCAACTCCTTGTCAGCTCCAGCTTGTTATCCCTAAACCTAGATTCTATTACGCAATCATTCCAATTTGCTATGCATGTATACATATTATTGTACACAATCAATCTACCAAAAGTATGAAAGGTGGTGGGAGGAAGGTGGTACACATCCCTATGAAGTATGAACAACTTTCTCTCACTTTTTTTATTTATTGTTTGCATTAAAAAAAACTTTTCCCCTCTGAAACATTAATCAGCTTAACTCTTCATTCTCAATTTGGACCGTTAACCTAATTACATTCTCGTAAGCAACAATGCAAACAATCACATTCCATATTAATTTGTCTCTACCAATTGTTCCCTCCCAAGCAAGCCACTGTCACGGATCAGAATATGCGAGAAAAGAGTACGAATAATTTTATCTTAGCTTTTATTAACTTCATCTTTATCTAACAGGAAATTGCAATGAAATTGGGCAACTGTATTTGTATTTTTTACGGGAGTGGAAAGTGAATACAAATGAGTAAGCAAAAACCATTCCTAACATTATAATAATAAAATTGTAGAACATATTCCACCCTAAACCATGCTGCACAGTACTGCACACTCACTCACTCCCAGTCCCAGTCTACACACACAAAGCTTTTTCATAAATGTCATCATCGCGATCACGGGTAATTTAGCCTGGAAAAATGATATGCTTCATGAAGGGAACTATGATGGCAGCCTAATCAGCTTACAATGCTGGCAGCCAACTTCATATTTTAGAATTTCGTGGATCAGTTAGACCAACAAAAGACCGACGGATTTGCCAGTTGACATTATAATAATACCGGAGAGACCGACTTAGTCAGTCCAAGTCAGTTTCAAGAAACATTCTGTAATTTTCCCCTTCACAAAGCTACCGTATAATATAAGCGGCATATGTGCGCTTTACCCCAGAAAAGTTAACTTTAATCAATATGGTTATCAATGCGTATCCAATATCCATTGCCGGTCGTGCCATTTGCGATGAAATATTAAACGTTACCCCTATCCTGCACTATCGAATATTTGACAAACAACATGGTTGGGAGAATTACTCACCGTCACCAATCTCATATACCCATCCCAGTTTAGTTTAATATTGCTCCGTCTGACATGACAATATTCATTAACCTTAGCCATCCCATTCCAGTCATCTAATGCAAAAAGGAAATTGATACGAGTGTGGAACGGTGAATATGGAAGAAAAGACAGTCATGTTTGATTAAGATATGCACATGGGCTTTTGAACACTGATGAAAGTATACATATTGTCATGAACTTTTCCTCTCTTTTTAATGCGTTAAGAATAATGAAGTCTTTCGTTAGCTTGTCATGAGTCATTACATGCTAACCTATATTTTAATTTTTAGCCTTCTTCTCAAGTAATTAAACAACCAAAATAATATGTGAACATACATAAAAGCAAGTTAACACGAAAATAAAGTTCAATCAATCAATCAATACAAAATTCAACTTACTTGTATATTTAATCATGGGTTTCCAGGAGAACTTATAAAGGTGACGTATTATTATGAGGTGGATGGTGGGGGTGTTGTGTCCTGTGCATTTTTTCATTTTTTCCTTTGCATACGCTATTGACCATCATTTGCTGCTGCTTTCCTCCCTCTTCGTCCTCATCCGTAGTGGAAATGACCTCGTTAACCCACAGCCGTTTCCGCTTCCCCCCAACCCCAGTTCCCGATTTAGTTTCTCTTCGGGAGGAAAAAGACTGGGATGAGATTTTTGTGTCAATGTATTCCTCCTGATTGTCAGATTGTGGAGAATCCTCATCCGCTTCTCCATCCATCTCATCCCCAGAACTGTAGCATGGCTGAGGGGGTGATGGAACTGTAGCCAAAGACCTTTTTTTAGAGCATGATGAGCCAAGCCAACGAATGGATTTGTTGTTGTTGTTATTATTGATGTTATGGAGGGTGGTACTGGATACCCAAACGGATGATGTGGAAGAGCATTCCTCAGTTTCCACCGTAGATTCAATGTCTACATTTTCCTCGTCATCGCTTGCATTTTGAGATGACGTCAAGATTTGGATTTGATGCTGTTGTTGCTTACTACTGTTATGGTTACGGTTTGATTTAGGCTCCCCAGCAGCAGATCCGCTTCCGGTTGAATAGACCAGGGCAGGATTATTGCTAACGCTGAAGTGCCCACTTGTCCCATTAGTTCCGGTGGTTGTGGAGGTAGCACCAGGTGTGGTATTCCCACTGGAATGCAAGCTGAGATCCTCAGGTAGGGATGGAGGAGGGTGACGTATCCCACCGAATCCATTTCCATTAAGCCAATTAAATAGTGGGTCCGCACTACGGGAGACTGGCTTGAATGCAGATTGATTCTCCCTGGCCACTACTGCCAAATTGACCAATTTCTCTGCTGGAGTTCCTCCTCCGTCTGGATTAGCTGAATCATTCAAAAGTGTAGGCCCAAAAGGATGGGAGAATGGGAAGAGGGGTCGTCTCAGCCATGGGATGGACAATGGATGAAATGGAAGGGCAGGGAGGGGAGTGGGACCTGGATTGGGACATGGGCGGGATCCTTGCAGAGCTGGATTCCAAATAGCGTCCAGTCTTCCGGTGGGGCTCAGCAATGGGTTACCCAGGTTTACGTTAAGGAATGCATGCTGTGGATATTGTTGGATGAAGCTGGCGTCATGCTCATAGCTTACAGGAGGTGTGTGGGGGGGTTGTGGTGCTGCTGCAGTACTGCTCGAAACAGATCCTGAAGTGACCCCCACTTCCTTCTTAGCCGAATTCCTGTTCTGGCCATGTCCACCGGGGTTCTGATTTTCTCCATGGTGGGATTTGTAGGAAACAGTTTTGCTTGGGGGTGACCCTGATGTATTCCCATTTCCACCTCCTTCACCATTGCCCCGACTATGAACCGTCATCGCCCCAGATGAATGTCTACCGGAGCCTTTATGTGATGGTGCAGTGCTCGCAGCCAATAGACGCTTCCTTGTCCCCCCGTTAAACATAGCTTTAACATCTTCCCATGCATGGACAATCTGTGCAGTTGCCATATCGGAAATCGAATTTGATGAGTTTGCCTGAGAAATTTTGATTTAGTAATAGAAACTATTGGTGTTTTATCATAATATTCGATTTCTCCACATTTGCATGATTGGGCCATTGGGTATAACTTGGGGAATTATCTTCGTAATGTATGCTTCTTTCAAATTCATATTTTATCCATTAAAAGAAACATAAAGGAGTATATGATCATGATTTCATTAAATTACATATTGTTAAATAGATATATTATGCAAACGGACCTCCTCTGGTGGATCGCCACACAATTTCATGTGCCTCCTCCAAGAGTTAAAGTTAGCAGCGTCTGGTTGGACATATCGGGACTCGGGAAGGCGATGAGAATGAAATATGAACTTATTCGGAGAGAAAAATAATTGGCAAAAGGAGCACCGAATGCACTTGGCCCGACTTGAATTATATCGACTCGGAACAAAATTTCCACGACATCCCCAGCCGCATTCGTGATACACGTCAAAAGCAAAGTTCTCTGGAAGCTGCAATGTCACAAGTGAGAAATATTGAATGTATTATTATTAGTTACTAGCTTGTATGTATATATACCCAGCGCAAAAGCTTTTTTGTAGTAGGGACACAAGGGATACCCTGACCTTTTTCTTTTTTACTAAATTGCTTCTTTTCATGCACAATAAAACCCTTCCTTCTTTTATTGATAATACTTTTATGAGATCATCCTGTTTTCCTTTTCACTAACAAATTCGATGTGAAATGCAACAGTCCTTTTATTTTCATTTTTTGATTGCCAACATCATGAGCGAAACAACAATGATATAGCCCTCAGGGGACATTCATAACGGCATGAATAAAATATAAAGCATAATATAACATGAGCCTTCATTATTTTTAATGTTTTATAATAAATCAAGTTATTTAACGTTTCAGGGAAAAAAAATGAATGCGTAGCGAGTCTTCAAAATGATTTTTAGATTCATACGCACACACACCAACTTACAATTATTAGTTAAAGAATGACATGGGGCTTACTTGTGGAGGTGCATGGTCCCCAAGAAAGCTTTTACATAACCGCTCAGCCTCCCTCCTCGTTATCATACCACATCTCCGAGACGTCACGGGCATGGCACCTGCCCTCCTCAATATTTCCAACTGGACCGGTGTACACTGAACACAGTTAATTCCAAGTGCGACCCTCCGATTATGTATTTCATTGTAGCTGAAGTCCTTCAGCAAGGTGCTGGAAATCTGGGCGAGGCAAAGGCGCTCTTTCCCATCCATTACTAAGGACACGATGGGCACTCCGAAGAGCATCACGTTGCCCACCTATAAGTGAAAAAATAATGTACTGTTATTTAACTTTCTTTTAATTTCCCCACAATCTGTATTTAAAACTTAGTTGGCAAATCATTTCAACTAAACCATTCACCTGGTTCTGCTTGGAAGTCGTAACTACTCCCTCATTATTTTTACAAGACTCATCGTCACCACTGATCTCCTCCTTCATCTTGGAACTCATTACCGAAGTCGGACTCAGATCTGGATTCGTAATTATCTTCCTTGTCAAGCAGAGTAAGCTACTCACGGCCTCACTGCTACTATCTTCATTTGAGTCACACATAAACTGAACTGAAAGTTGATCACTTACTTTACTACCAGTCACTTTGTCAGAGACAGAAAACTTTCCCTGTCTCACAATGCCCCACCACTGTATAGCCTCTACTCAGATTTCCTACCGTGGTCTTTGCTCTCCCTCATTCTTCGAAAAATGCTTTCACTTCATTCTCCATTTTTACTTTAACTCAATCCAGCCCTCTTTTGTATGATATGTACCTAATATGAAGGATATTAACTGGGTGACTGATTGTGAACACATCTCGCAACATCTTATTTCCTCCTCGAGTTATCCAGTCCTGGTGGTTAGTGACAGCGGTGGTTGCCGTGTGCTGTAGCCAAAATTAAGACAGGAGTATGTTGTGTGTGTGTGGTGTTACTGCGATCATAGGATGACTCCCTGTTAACATTTAAGTAAGGACAAGTCGTTGTTATCTTCTCCGAGCAGGGAAAGCGTTACCTACTCATGTGATGTGACGTATGCCTGCCTATGAACAATGGAAGGATATCTATTTTCACAGGAAATGGACTTGGTGGGACTGCACTTTCCGGCTGGGCTTACTTGAGCTACATACTTGGCCATGCCACCGATACTTGGCTCTTCTATTATGTGTAGGTGCAGCATTCCAACTTTATTCAGGGAATGCTCAGAGAGAACGGACGGGCGGGCGGAGTTCAGTAAGTAAAGCCACTTCCTCTTTTCTTGTGAGCCAGTCTCCGTGTTCGGATCGAGACGAAGAAAGCAAGGCCTGATGAGAATGCTGCTTACTCTCTCCCTCTCATTGTTAGTGTTAGATGGGCTGTTGCGAACTAAGACTACTGCCTCCTGTGCTCGCCCTAGTATATGGGTACTTTTCCTTTCAAGTTTCCATTGAATTGAAATATTATTATGTAACAACATGAGTATCATTTATATTGCTGGTAATCGGATTCTATTTATACGATTTATATAACTTGAGGTGAACGGAAAGTCCTTCGGCTGCGATATTATATAGTAGGAAGGATAGTGAAATTTAAAACATGGGATATTATTACCGATTTTGATCCTACGTAGTTATATGAAAACTGAAACAATACTTTGCTGGACTTCGTCGCAAAGTAATAAATGATGCTGGGATATGATCGCGGTAATAAATGTAATAATATGCATTTTTCCCAAATAAAGCCACGTGTACTTAAAACAGTTTTCCAAATAGTTGTCTCCTTTCTTTGAAAGAACAAAAAACGTTTTTTCCAATTCATCGAGTTGTGAGTTTGCAATTCTTGTAAATATAACGGATTATTGTAATGCAATGTTGATCAATTATTATTATTCATATCAACGAGTAACATAACTTATCATCTACGATAAGGAAAGTAACAGTTAGAATTTTGGCGCGATTAGATTATTCTTCTTCCTCTTCTTCCTGTTGATATACCACATAAAAGAGGCAAAAACTTCAGAACCTTGTAACTTTACTTATAATTATATTAAATTCATCATAATATAGAATATTTTACCTCTTCCTCTTCTTCCTCTTCTTCTTCTTCCTCCTCCTCCTCCTGAAAAGTTATTTAAAAATGATAATTTAGCTACATGACTTTTTGTAGCGATAACGCAGATTATAGTTTTAGGTAAATTTAAATACTGTTCCTAACCTCTTCCTCTTCTTCTGGCTCTGGTTCTGGCTCGGGTTCCGGTTCAGGTTGGAAGGCAACTATTTCGTCTTCACCGCCCTCGGCAGCCTGCACATTTTCCCAATAAAATATTTCGCAACATCAAATTTAAAAGTAAGTACATAACATACTTGACAGCTTTTAATAAATAAAAATAACGTACGGCAGCAGCTTCTTCTGCAGGTGTTGGAGGGTCATCCTTCTTCTTGCCAGGTCGTTCACCAAACCATTTTGGAAGTCGACCTAACGACAACCATTTTGACAGATTATTTCCCTGTTGCTTTTGTAAATTAGCACATCGTTAAAATTGTAACTCACTCTTTGGTCTCTTCTTAAACTCATCCATCCTATCTTGCCAGAGTTTCTCGCTTGCTTCTTGGATAATCTTACCATAACCCTATGATTAAGTTAAATGATTATATTTCCCGAATCTTTATCAAAGGCAACTGAATTTTCCTATGAAATATATCTTATGTAACGTCTACGATTTTCGTACTACTTACGCCTTCGAAAAGACCTTTCCTCTCTTCGTACGAGCGGGTGTCTACACGCCTCTCAAATTTGGAGGCAAGACGGATCTTGGGCTGGAATTGTTTTGAAAATAAAGATTTCATAAAATACACAATGATGCGTCATGTCAATTTTATAAATACGGGATATTAAATATTAATAATCCACTACGAGGATTTTACAGGGTATTTTCCGGTGAGTGCCTCAGGGTTGAGACCAAGCTTCAGGGCCTTCTGCCGGAGTTGCTGCTTTTGTCGTTCCTTCAACTCTTTCAGCTTTATAGGAAATAGATGACACGGTTTAGCATGTCATTTATGATATTCATTTAATGTAATTTGTAAACCTGTAATAATTCTCACATCGTAGTCCTGTCGCTTGTTTCTCTCTTCCAGATCATACCGTTCAGTTTCTAAAGTCACAATTTGTTCCCACAAGTTATCTACCTTCCTCTTCAGCCCCTCTCTACCTTGAATTGCTTCCACATCCAAGGGCTTGATACGGATGCTTAGACAGATGGCCTTCTCTTCAGCAAGTTGCTCCTTGGTCTTGCTAAGGGCTTCAGCAGCTCCCTCAACACCTTGGGCACCGGAACCGTAGCCCGCCTTTCCTCCGACCTGCTTCCTGTTCTCAGCTTCGCGGAGACGCTTGAGCTGTTCCTCGTGTGCCCTTTTCTTTCTCTCCTCCTCCAACTTTCTTCGCTTCTCTTGCTCGGCCTTTAGAATAAGCTGCCTGAGTTTCTCGGCTTCCTCGACTTTCTTCCTCTTCTCTTCAGCTTCCTTCTTCTTTTGCTCCTCGATCGCCTTTTGACGTTCCATCTCCTCACGCTTCTTACGCTCATTGAGAGCAATCTCTTGCTGTTCCCTGAGAGCCTGAATATTTAAGATGAAAAAATGATTTTCCCTTTGAGCTATGTTGATTAAGTCATTATAGTCATGTATGAAAACCTACCCTTCGCTTCACTTGGCGATCCTTCAACGATTTCAGCTCATCCTCCTCCTTGTGCTTCTGCTTGCGCCACTCCTCAATGTAGACGTTAAGTTGTTCATCAAGCTCCGACATCTTTTTCTCCTGTCTCTGATGTTTACAATAGAATTAACCATATTCCATTAACATTTCACTTCATTCAAAAGCAAAAACAATAAGAGTTATTACTCGATCGATGTATATTTTCAAATAAATTTAACTTACTCTGACGAAGTCAGGCTTAACCTCCTCTCTTCACATTGCATTAGGGTTGATTGGGTAAAGAACATGAACATTATTTTTTAAATCTTCAACAATTATTGGACATTCCTATTCCTGTTTCATTACTGATTATTTCTTGTATCTCAATGGTTATGATTAGCTCAACGAGTAAATTTAATATAGTTGAATTGTATTATTTTTCATCAGTTTTTTCATATCCTCACAGCCGTAATTAGTTCATTCCCAGTAAATCCTGGAGCAGATGCTGAATGTAATTTTAAGATTTTTGGTGGGTTAATCATACTGTGTGCTGTGTGTTTGTGGAAACTAAAGAGAAAGCATATAACTTGTGCTAAGGAAAAGTGGGTTGTGCATATAAAAAAACAAAGGGGAAATGCAATATCATTATAGTAGCAATAGTAATGTAGTACACAGAGTTACGGTAAATGTAATTTGTGATTATAAACTTTAACAATGACTGACACATATTTACTTGACACTGAACTGACTGGATTGCGAACGTGCACGTGAATTAGGAGCATTAGGAGCATACAAACAGTGTTATTATTATATAAAGTCCATGCACCGCGGGTAACCTTTTGAAATACATGTTGTACAATAATGTGCAGTCAAAAGATTTTAAAAAGCCATATTTTAGCTGCCAAAATGCAGGAGAAAAATATTGTAAAAATTGTATAAATTGTGTATCATGTTTACGTACTTTTGAGACGTAGAGGTCCTGTGACGAGACGTAAGGAAAACAGGGGAAAACAGAACAACAACAAAGGAGACTTGATCAAATATACATGTGCCATATCACATCATGATAAAACCAAAAATAAACATCCGGATTCGGAGACAAAAAAGTCATAGTATAATGCAACAAAATAGAAAAAATACATTATCATAATTGACTTTTATATGGCCGTTATCTACCATTAAGCCCATTAAACATTCATGAAAAATGTTGGATTTTGTACAAATCTGACCCAATGAAATATGAATCATCCATATATTATAATTAATTTTATACTGGCAATTTTATTTTGAGTCTGATTGGATGAAGATATAGTAGCGTCTCTAGGAATTGGTTCAGGGTCCTAGCTTGTAAAAAATCAGTAAACCTTTAATCCTTCTTTGACACTTGACGGTTTTCAATACGCTTATATTTTTGTTTTTAATATTCGAAAAAATAAGCCCCAAACCCAATTAGCCATTCATAGAGACGCCACTGAACAAAGCTTCTGCACATCATCGTTGATATATAAATAGTGCTTACTGTACAAAAACAAGTATTGTATTTTCCCTTGGTCATTTCCTGTAATGGTGCATCAACCATACCCATATTTAATTTAATGGACTTCAGCAGAGCATCAAAAACTATTCGCAAAAATTCATATCTTCCTATGAGACAGGCAGGACAAGGGGAGACTAAGAAAAGTTTTTGACAAGACACTTTACAGGACTTTCATATAATGTCACTCCACAGTCTATATAATACTAATTAATTCCTTCGGCATATTTTTTGTTGTTTTGGGGAAGGAAAGAGAAAGCTGCAGTGTATATTTTATTGGACATGTTACTCTTTACTCCTTCACACTACGTTTTACCCAAATCAATGTGTTATGCATGGGGGAGGTGAAAAATATAATTGAGTTGGAACAAGCGGAACGCATGGCTCAACAGTTCATAGTTGCAGCTTGGAGCTAAACCGACATAGCGTCAAATAGCTGTTCATTAAGCGCACTTGGAAATCAGTACGTGACAGACATGTGAAGTAGGTTGACCATCTCTTTTAGGTAAACGCAAAAGTCTACAATGTGTCTGTCCCATAAAGTTGTTTGCAACCTTTATCTCTTTCAAATGAAATAAAAAGAACGGACAGTGAGAAAAAAGGTAACTTGACGGACAGCAACTCACAAGGAGAAACATGGGTAGAAATATTATGCACTAAAAATAAATCATAATGAAGTAATCATTTAAGCATAATGTAATTATGATAATTTGTCGTGTGTAAACTGCAGTCAAAATCTGGCTAAGGGGTAGTATCTATAATTCAGGTATTTCATTTCCTCTGGAGAATTGTCCTTTATCTCTTGTGTTGTGTGTGCCTTTCATACTCATTCATTAAAATAATTATGTGTTCGTATAAATGTCCAGTATTGCTATTTTCATATTTCGGACGGGGTAGTATATAGATATGGAGATGTAAAGGTCGACTTACTTTCTGGAAATGAAAGAAAGAAAAAATACATGTTTGATTGTAAATGACAAAATTATAATGTACATGGGTGTGTAGTGGGTAATTATGCTATGGCTGTGTATCTTACGGTGCCTCTGCCTCCTCCTCACTGTAAAACAGGGCAAAAAACAAAAGGAATGTTTTCATCAGATCATCATCATAAATGGTGCGAACTAGTCATGAATACGTACATATCACGTAGGTATGTACACTTTCTAAACTAAAATAAGTTTGGTTAGGATAAGAATAGAAAGTGAGAGAAAATAAAAGAGATTTTTTTACGTTAGGAATAAAGATATCGAGTTACTCGCTTGCTTGTTCTCTAGTGTGATCAAGCTCGCTCTAGTTAAAGGATTGTGTAATTTCTTCTACTCCTACTTGGCCAGCTTGCAGTTGTGAGAATACGTCTACTTGTAGTTTATATATAGTGATTAGTGAAGCAATATTATGCATATTAGAATTACTTATTAACTCCCAACAATATCCTTAATTAAGAAAAACGCGATGCGTTTGTCGATATCTATAAGAACCATTCGGAAATGTTCGAATTCATAGTGTAGTTCTGGCTGTTCCATGTATCTACCATCATTCCTTAGTGATACAAACCAAAAATTGTACTGGCAAATCTCTGATATGATGCGATGGGCAAAAGTTTCACTTCATCATTGCCAGTTTCCCTCTTGCTACAACAAAATCGGGTCTGCGTTAGCTTGGTTGACTGTATTATAAATGATGATTTCATTTCGCATTTCAACTTCAACTCACATCGGCTGGCATTAATTTTCAAGGAAGCGTTGTTGCTGGTTTTAGATCTGCTGTAGACTATCCCCACTCTACGTCCTTTAACGCTGTTTCCTCAGACAGTTATTTTGTCTTACGCTTTATACAAGAACAAGAAGGGATTGAAGCTGGAAGTAATTTCGTGACTTGAACTTCTTATGTTGTAGGTGTTGGCGTTGGTCTGCCCATTTCTCCTTTGATTCCTGTGCACTTCATTCCATTTCACTCCCAGCGTCGTTCAGACAAGGAACCAAATTACACAATTTTGTTAGTCTATGATGATCTTAGCATGTTGGACTACATAAAAATATTCTTTCTGCTTGGTTGATGGTGAGCAAATCCCCTCGTCACATCTTTTTCATGTTCATACTGAAGAAATTTAGAAAGTCCGTCTCCTTTCCGAATTGTATATTTGTATAGTAACATGTTGGGTATTGTCGATGTTTGGATTTGCTTCCGATTTTTAGGCTAACTTTTTAAAGAGAAAAAACACGATCGTACCACCAACAGTATGAACGTCCCCCACAACATCTTGCCAAAATGTTTACTTAAGTAAATACGTGAACGGGGCAAGGGGTATGACTCAAGTCGGCCATGTTGGCATTCATAAATGTATAAAAATTGTCTTTTTAAAAGAAACAGAAAGGGAAATGGGCATGCAAACTTGGGAAAAAATAAAATCAATGGGAATAAAAAAAAGTAATAGCGATTTCGATAAAATGTTTTCAAAAGCAGAGTTGAGGACAGTGGAAAAAATACAGAAATTAAAATTGGAATTTCAGGTTGCAAATATCTCCTTCGGAAATCACTGTAGCTTGAAATTTCTTCATGCCTGAAATTTTCTTTGGGAAAGGGTACACCGTGGTCGGCAACAAGACAGTCGGGGCTAAAATAAATATCTCGAAAATCACATACCACTTTTAATATTATCACTTATTATTCATGCAGATTTTGCTACGATTATTTAGTTACTCAATTAAGCAGCTAATTTCAAACTATAAACAATTTATCAAATATTAATTATAATATTATTAGCATGGCTAATAGAAAAAAAGTGCAAATTTAAGAAATCGAATGAATATTTCAGTTCTAAAGTAGAATCTTACGAATATTCTTCATCGTCCGACATGATGGCGGCTGGTTAAGGGATTTGCGCCTAAACAAAACAATCACAATATATTTATATCCCTTTATGACGTCTGATTTTGATCACTTATCAACCATCAAACAAAATAACAATTAGATAACCACTTATAATGTCCGGTTGCACCTTATGATTTAACATGCATAATATTATGGTTAAGGGAAGATGGTTAAACTCACTTGGAAAACCGGCAAAAAGAGATCGGAACTCTTTGGTTGAGTCTACTACTAGCTTTTTGACTACGATTTAGCCTCAGTCACTAAATCGGCCACAGCTAGACTAGAAGGAAGAGCACGAAGCCAACATTTTCTCTCGCGTTGGAGAAATATGTTCGCTAAGAATAGTGCAGAAAATAGATTTTCGTATACTTTTACGTGGCTACTATGAATCCTTTATAGAAAGCGCATATACATAGTATATTTAGTTTGCCTATAGTTAGAAATCTGGTTTCTCCTCCATTCGAAATGAAGATTATTTCCTTTACCCGGGACCCATTTCTATTTATAGATGTTTAGTAATTTTTAGTTCCATTCCCCCCTTTTACCATTCCCTCCCATTGAAGCCCCCTGTCTCGCTCCTTCTATTTATTTCAAAATGGTCTACACCTTTCAACCTTTTAAATCCTACTCCACTGCAAATATTTCCGTAATATATAACCCTGTATTGAAACTTAAAAAACAAAATGGCCAGATAAGCGCAAAGGGAAATCACAAACTCCAGTCTGCATGATAATTTTGAGTTCCACCCGTAAAGCTGTTTTTATGCGGAAAGGATGTTTAAATCTGTATCATCATCATCATCCCCTTCCCACTGGTACAGTTAGCAATACTTTCCCCTCCTAGAATTCCCATTCTAAATGAAATAATATACATACTAGTATAGTATGCAAAAATTACTTATTCTATTTGTTTTAAATGTACATATATCCACACAAATATAAGTGCAAGAATTTCAAACATCGACAATTATCCAGCATTACCTACCACCACCTCAGTATGAAATAAAACTATGTAACACAAATGGCTTTTATAAATATGTTAAAGACAAAATAAAATCTCAAACTTTAAAAACTACTCACCTAGTATAAGGAGCAGTTGGCAGTTGCAATTTAACACAGACAGACGAAGTGGTTGGGCATGTCTATATACGCACCTCTAGACTTATAGAGGTCACGGCCTACTGCCTAAACTGAACTGATCTCTGGAAGAAATTCGTGATCTTATGATGATAATTGCTAAAGATTTTCTTATTTCATGAATTAGAAGGAAACGTTGTCATGCTCTTCATAATTAATTAGGTTATTTTAATATCTAAGCGTAAGAAGTATTTGCATAGAAAATTGGCGCTTTCAGGGAGCTCCTTGACATTATGTTTAGAAAGTCTGGCTCACACACTCGCCGTAGGCAAAGGGGCCTGATTTTTCGAAGACCTTCCGAAGTCAACCTTACCATATAAATGAACTCAATTTCCTATAGGTAGAGGGTTAAATCTTGCACTTAACTTGGAACTCGGGCTGCTACGGAATGGAATGATGTCATAGTTAATTTCGGGTATATGGCTGGTTTGGTTGTTGTTGATAGACAAACCCCTCCTGTATGAGATTACTCCTCCAGTTCGTGAGTGAAAATTAATTATTTTGAGTCTGGAGAAAAAATACATTTACCAAAAGAAATATACCGAAAATAATGGATGAGAATTTTTGGTCGCCTTTTCATTCAATTCGTTGCTTCGGAGGTATCTACATTTCCGCTCCAGTTCTAAATCTGCCCTGGCCAGAATAACTTTAGAATATCAAGTATAAACATCGAGTTGTATTTGAGTCCTAATCTAATCCTAAGTTAAGAGATATGTATAATATTATACGTGCTTGATGATAAAGTGGCAGTTGTTCCAAGGTCTATCTGTAGCTCCTTTTTTAAACATAGTAGTGAAAAACTAAATCATTTTGGAACTGGTAAGAAGCTAATTTTAAAAACATAATAATATCTTCTTGCGTGATGCATCTACTATATGTAAATGAAAATGAGCACATATAGTGCACAATATAGAAAACATCTCTTCGTATACCGTTCTCAAGTTACCCCTAAAGTGACATGCCTTTGTTTTTTATATTTCCCATGCATCGGATATCGGAAATACCATTTCTTGTCCTAACAATAACGAATGTATAAGTCGATTGGATTAATTATTAATTTTGTCTTGTCATATCTACATATCATGGCCCGCTGGTTGTTGTATCATACTCGACTACAACATCCATACAACTTGTGTATGTCGCAGTCACTCGCAGTGTAGAAGAGCCTTTTCCATTTTTGAATGAGTCATGTTCATTTATCGTAGGTATTTGTATGTAAGTATCTACATAATAATATGGTCGCGCTCGGCTGCTATTATCTACCATACTTTTGTACATTTCTTACACACAATTCACTCACTGACTGGTCTAGGATTTGGATTTGGATGGATTTGGATAGCATTGGACGTAGATACAGTTGCCATCCATCGACTTTGTACAGTAAAATTACATATTATGTGCTTACTTGATACGTGAAAATATTTTTCCTTTTTGTTTGTTATTGATTGCTTAAATATAGGTCATTCACTTATAGAATTTAGTAATTGACAATTTGAAAATTTAGGTTTGTTTTTTATTCATTTTTGCTGTAATTAAGAGGGTCTGCTACTTTCACTGAAGAGGAAGTTCTACGCAACAGGAAAACACAAAGCAAGCAATCTTGTAGCATTCTCTTTATCAATTTGTTTCCAATTGCAAAGTACTCATCAGTCATGTCAGGAACTCCTGCTTAAGGACTTGACTGGAGAGGAAATGTATTCAGAACCTGACGCGTCCTTTGCGGTAAAAGACGAAAGCGGATATTATGGAAATGTCGCAAATATCCAAATCTGAAATGGCAAGCACCAACTCCACCGATGAACGGGTTGAAGGTACACGCAAAAGGCAAAAGAAAGTTATCTATTTCGCGGATGGAACAACAATGGAAGATTATGACGAGGATGATATGATGACTGCCACTGACAAACACCCACCAAGTGTAAACTCCCCTAAAGTGGAGAAAGTATCTTTGGAAAGTGCTAGTAGTGGTCCGCCCACCAATAATAATACTGTAAGAATTTAAGTTTTGACCAATGTTGCTAAACAATAGTTAGCTTACTTGAACTGCTTTTGGGGACAAGAGTACGGGACGATCAGTTCAGAAATGAAGTGTTTCAAAATGGATTCTAATTTTAATTACAAGTGAATTCAAATTGTTGCTATGATTTTGCGACAAAATCATAGCAACAATTTTTGTCCCGTACTCTTGTCTCCAAGTTTTGAAAGCAATTTTATCAAGTAGGCCAACCTTATTTAATGCCACTGCTTGCTGTTTATAAATCTTGGTTTTAACCAAGATTTATAAACAGTAAGCAGTTTTAACCAAGATTTATAAACAGTAAGCAGTAGCCTTCAATATGAACAGTCAAATAATCTGGTTTTTAACCAAACATTCCAGCTTAACGCAAACAAACCGAAATACATTAGGAAGTAATGCGAATACATTGCGCCAAAAATTGTTTCCATTAAACCACTTTGTCCATCCACGGACCACTGTTTTCCCAGCGACAATAAAATGTGCATTAGATAATTAGATTTACATTAATGTAATTTTTCCTGTAATTTTTGGTTCATGTCAGCTCATGATAACTATCTATTTTTGAGAATTGAAAATTGTCCGGAGACTCTTAAATACTTTTTCCGTTTCTTCTATGGATGAAATAATGTAATGAGTATTAAATTAGCTAAAGGTAACGATTAAGTTATATAAAACTATGCATACTTCTGTATATTCCTCGTTGGCAAAATTTCCCAATTTTTGAATTCAGTGCAATTAGAATTTAACATTAACGGCTAATATGTTTACTCACGTACTCAAATGTGTACGTTTATATTGAAGCGGTCGGTTCATAGTTCATAACAACATGGCTACTAGTGCAACTAATCTTAAAACTTTTATATCCTTTGAACTTTTTTCAGTCCAGAATGCAGTGGGTTCGTCATCAAACATCCAGAGCTGGTACAAAAACTCTTTCCGTCCTGGAAGGAATGGGGGGAACGGCAGCCTACTACTTGGGGATAACCACCCCTAAATATCAATCTGAAATCGACGAGTTCAACCGAATTGAAGCGAAAAAGAAGAGCGTTGAGGAGGAATTGGTCTCGTGGAGCACAGGACCTAAGTCCCAGTCGGGACAACCTGTTGTCGAGGACGTGAAAATAAGTGAAAAAAATAGTCAAGTTGTAGATGAGAAATGAATATACGATACAAGAGAGTACTTTGAAAGCCTTGTGTGACTTTGAGGGGTTCCTCTGACATGGATGAATGAATGCCTACTTTTCTACTGGACCTGTAAATTATTTTTGGATACATTCGAATAAACATTCAGCGAAACTAACCTAACACCTAATGTATTTTAAATCGTGATTTTTCAAAGTATAATATTATAAGTAATATATGTTTGAAACTTGGAAATGCTACTCGTATATGGGTACTACTGCATATATCCGGTGTGATTACTTTGACTATGCACATTAAAAGCTAAAAATGTATGAGCAGTGGTTCACTTATCTCCTACAATTTATGGCTTAAGGAGTCGCCCCAGCTCACATTCAATACTACACAGAACATAACCTAGCTGCAACAACGAGCCCTTCGAAAACAGCTCGTGTCTTTGGATGGACGCATCCAGACAAAAGTCTTGACCAGTCCTACATCTAACTGCATACTCGTGCTCGCTTAGCCTCACTAAATTACAAACAAGGGATTACGATCTATTTTCGGCATGCATGATAAGTAGGGTGACCTCGAAATGCTGAACGCATTTCTGAATGCTTTATATAACTCCAAAATAATGCTTTATAATGCTCCAAGGTTATTTTGTTTCAATTTCGTAAACATACCGACCGTGAATGGTATATTTAACCCAAATAATGCCATTTAATGCCCTAACTTTTGGCAAAATTAGCTCGCTCTACCTTTATACATTTTCAAATTGACTAAAAACACACATTTATGTGAAAAGCTTAAAACATTACGGTCATGTCATCACAAAAATGAGCCAATGTGAAAAGTTTAAATGCGAAAAATGAGTCTAAAAATGTCAAATTTGCAAATTGCAATATAGTGCTCCAAAGTGCTGGTTGAAAAATGCAAAAATAATGCTTTTAAATGCTCCAAAAAGTTATAAAAAATTACATATTTTTGATCAGCGAAGCACCAGCAATAATGAGTCGGTGACCCATAAGCTGTAATCGAGAATGATTTTTGATGCCGCAAATGCTCCATCGGTCACCCTAATGATAAGATAAATATTACAAAATATTCAACAAAGGACCATGATCAACTTTATATTTACATACATTTACTACACATTGAAAATTTTATTATTTAACAAAACAGTTTGTATGTATGTATAATTGAGTTGCTTCAAATAATGAATAATTATATTAATATTTTACAGTATACAATCTATTGTGCACTTCCATACATTATAATGTAATTAATATTTTAGATATTGTGAACATATATCTACAACACTTATAACAAGATAAATAAAAATTGTAAAAGAATCCATCTCCTTGCTTTAAAAATGTAGGTTTTGTTTTGTCCTACCAACACCACACTAATTCGCACATGCGTACTTGTTATTTTAATAACAAGAGTTTAAGCAAGTTTTGCAAAAGCTCTGAAAGACGCAGAATTTTTGGTGCATAAAAGGGAGTACGCAACTTTACCAATTCAAAATAAAAATACATAACTATTTTTTTTTTTAAATTTCCTTTACTTTACTAGCTTAATAACATGTAGAGCTATGTGATTAGGCGAACATAAAAAAGTTTTGCAATTCATAACTTCTTATTGTTTTTGTACGTATAATAAGAGAAACCACCACAGCCCAGTCTATAGCTACTCCTTACAATTAGTCTTCTTATTGTGTTTATAATTTACTACAGCAGCAGGAACCTATTTATAATTAATTAGATGACCCAACTTGAAACAACTACCACACATAATTTTAAATATCTAACTAACCCTTTATATATACAATATCGACGCATCTTATACAAAACACTATTCTATGATTCATACAGTTTAATTGTTTAAAGTGCAGTATCACCTAGGAGAATCTTCCCTTTTCAGGATTTTGGCAAAATTTTAGCCCCTATTTCAGAAAGTAATGTTGTTAACAGTCTACTAATAGTCCTAGCTTGAGATGTGACGAACTAAATATTAGTACACGAGGTTCATTTGGGAGATACTTCTGGGTGATACTGTTCAAATGATCGTGGTAAAAGAATCAAATATAGTAATAAAGCTAAGTCTACCTAAAATTCCACGTAGAGCCCACAAGGCATGAACGAGATATATACCTATACCAGATATGACTTAAGTCTTCCAATTTTGCGGTAAATTCCTTGAATTTGGGATCATATCTAGTAAGTATTGCCTTTGAAGCTGTTGCAGACTCTCAGCCTGCCTTTGAAGTTCTGCCAACGATGCAGGAGTTACGGGCTTTCCGCTGGCAGCCTGCAAAGAAAAGGGAATGTTAATGTTGCTTTAAATTAAAATCATTTACCAAAATGGCAAAAACCATTTATTGTCTTATTGTCTTTTTTTGCAAAACACTAATTTAATCATTACCTGTGCCATAGCCATTTGGTATGGATAGAGAAGCGGCGAAAACGGAAGTAAATGCGATGGAAGAGAGGGAAGCTGACCTCCAGGCATTCGAAGCATTTGCTGGTGAGCTGCTTGCAATGCTGCCGCTGCAGCCACAGCAGATGCCGACAATCCAGCTGGGTTTCCCCCTGACGCCGCTCCCATAGCACTGGCAAACTTAGCGGCAGCCTCAGCGTCTATCCTCTGCTGTTTCGACATCTGTTTCAGAAGGTCCTGCAATGTAAATTAATTTCAATAATTCCATACTGTTACTTTTGCTCGATGTAGCATAAAATGGCGGAGTATGTCGTCATCTGTAAAAGTTCTGTTCCAACCACTATTCTTTTCCATACAATTCATATTTAATAGGTAACGACTGCGAACGATATTAAAATAATGCTAAATTCGCCATCGCCAGTAAAATATTGAACACCAACCGCCGACCCACTATTTCCCTTCCCGCACGGTAGTGTATCTACTGTTCATTAGATTTACATTTACGAGCTCTAATTTCTTAAATTATTTTCTCTGTGGGCAAATTGCTCTTTACATTCCCACATCATTTCATTTACATATGCGAAACACCGCTATACTGGTTGAAAACGTAGTTTTACAGATAACGATAATTATTGAACTGTTGAATAATCTTTAGAAACTACAACTATGGCAAGTGAAAAGGTACATTTAGCTACAAGTACTTCCGTTAATCTACAATGTGTTCCTAAACGCTGTTTTTTTTTTTTTTTTAAATAAAAATCAACATAACAAGGATTTGCGCAAAGGGAGTGATATTTTGACTATCACTAGGCCCACACCTGCTAGCCCAGGCACAACTACTACTTACAAAGTACAGTAACAGAAAATATTTATGGTTTTTATGAACGCTAAGACGGTTTCTTCAAAAGTATCATACTGAATTTGTGAAACATGCTAATTTCGTCTACAAATAATAAACTCAAATCAAGTACACTACTGGAATTTACAGTTGCAAACGGATAAATATAATATATAAGATTATGTGTGTCATATTCCCATAATCTTATATATATAACAGAAAAATGAATATTAAAGTATTTTGGGAAAAAGAGGCCAAGGTACAAAACCGACAAGGACTACGGCTACTTTCGCGTGTTTTACACAGTTCAACCACCAATCACGTACGTTTTGCTTCATTTGCTGATTATACTGTTCTAGAATGGAGTTTTGTGATTGTGTCTGATTTTGTTGAACTTGACTTTGGCTCTGACTTTGATTCCGGGAAGCATCAGCCTGACGACCTCTGCGGCTACTGGGCTGATGCTGACTTTGATTTGAGCTTGTGGGCAAAGTTGTCTGATTTTGAGACTGACTCTGACTCAAAATTGCATTTAGAGCGGAGTACTGAGGGTCCCTAAAGAACAGATGCGATGTTGATGCGGGAGGTGGACATCCTGTCATGAAATTTACCTTTGAAGAGCTTCCTTTTGGTTGGCGACTACTGTGGGGTTGCTGATCCCTGGTGTGAGCCTGTTGTTGTTGTTGCTGCTGCTGGACTTGCGCCATTGCCGCTGCCAGGGCAGCATCCTCTGCCTGGCGCTGAGCTTGTTGGAGTGCCTGTAGCGCTTGCTGACTTTCGTTGTGGAGGTGTCGACTCAAATTGTGAGCATGAGAGGATCCACGTGTATCCCGTACCTGCGGCGCCCGATGAGATTCCTGACAATATAAACAGATTATTGCTTGTTAAAGTAAAAACATGACATAACATCACCGAATGAATTTGCAATAGTTATTTTACTTTGACAAATGCTTTGGTAAGTTCTCGCTCCCGTTCTCTCTGTTCTGCTCGTTCCCTTTCCCGTTGTTCCCGTTCTCGCTCTCGTTCCCTCTCTCGTTGTTCTGCCCTTTCTCTCTCTCGTTGGTCACGTTCTCGCTCACGTACCTCCCTTTCTCTTTCACGTTGCTCAAATTCTTTTTCCCTCTCTCTTTGTTCTCTCTCACGTTGCTTTTCCTGAACAATACCCAATGTAATGTAATCAACGGTAGTGCCAAGTCAGTAAGTATACTGATAACATGAAACATTAATAAGCTTGAGCGTACCTGATGGTAATTCCTGTCGTTCCTAACCATCGCTAATGGCATAGGCAATGTCGGCAAAGAGATGCCCGGTGGAACTGCGCCCGGACTCTGAGTGGGAGTCCTATTCCTCGATGATGATACTTGAGGAGATTGCCGGTCTCCCGAACTGGGCGACGGAGTGGAACCGTTCCTACCGTTGTTTCCGCTCATGTTCACAGACTCATTGATGGAACCCCCCTGAGCTAAGCGAGCTTCGATTTCTTGCTCCTGTTGCAAGGCTTTCACAAAGGCTGTCTTTAAGCGATTTGTATGCTCCGCCTTCAGGGCTTTCTTGACATTTGATGTGACGCATTGCTCACATATCACTTTACCTTGAAAGAATGACAAAAATACTTCTAAACAGTACAAAACGACATATTTTAAATTTAAAAATACGCGTTATTAATTCAATTAACATACCTTTAGTACTCTTATCCCACTTCCAAGTTGTAGAGAAGTCCGTGCCACACTGGGAACAGGCAAATGGTTCCGGAGACACAAATGGGATATTAGGATCTTTGGTAATGTAATCAACCACAAATTCTAATCCAATAAGGGCAAGGAATTCGACGTTTGAAGGATTCGGAATGAAATTCATCTCTGGTGGAGGAGGTTTGGGAGGAGGAATTTGGAGAAGAGTTTTCTCCAACTGCTTACGCAGGGCGAGTTTTGCCGCAGCTTGCTTTTGGGCAGGAGTCTCATCATCCGCAGCCGGTGCAGTAGATAGTCGATGACGTCTCTCAGCCTAATGAAATGAAAATTATTAAATACATAAATAAAAGTTGCCGATCATATCACGGTTCTTTCAACTAAAAGCCAACCTACATACATGGAGTAGAAAAAAACAAGCCGTGCATCGCAATATTTGTATTTTTTAGGTTAATAATCACGAATATAACAAACAAGTATCTAATTACGATTTAAAGACGTCATATTGCTAATCCGTATTTATGTAGGATCATAAAGATCATAACAAGACCGGATACGGAATGGAGAGTTTTAAGTTTTTAATCTAACAAAATGATTCACTAATGAAAACTACAGGATTATTAACTAAAATAAACTACATGAATAACAAGTTATCATATCGTGCTCTTACATCATGAGGTACCGCTCAGTAATTAACAAGAAATACAATACATTTTCGATTTTATGGCAGGTAAGGAGTTAACTTACTGGATTTTAGATTAGGTTCATTACAACAGACAATTACTTTTAGTTCAACTTCTACTTTTTCTATTCAACTTTAAAAAACATGAGCGAACTAGTCAACAATCGAATTTTACAATGAACCCACCTGATCAATAGAAGGAGCCAATGCGACTCCAAGATTATTGCTATTACTGCTGCTTTGATTACCAACACCAGTCATGTTAGGGTTATTAGAACTGGAGGTCACAGTGGAAGGCAAGTTTACTAAATTCGAAGTTGAACTGACATTTTTCCCTTCCATACTGCTGGTACTAGGTATTGCAGGCTGTTTATACGACAGCATAAGAAAGTCCAAATAAAAAATATAACCAACCATTTTTAACTTAAACCCACCGGATACTTGACAGATGACAAAAACTACTCTAGTTGAAATTCAATTGAAATTTATAGGAAGACAGTTTTTAATTGGAAGTAAATTCAATAATTAAAAGTGACAAACCTTTACCTGCTGAGCACTCGAGTTGGCTGACGAATGTGCTTCTTTTGGTCTTTCGTACTTCTCAGGAATGCTTGCCGGTGACACCGACGGTGGTGGCACTGCTCCGGGAGGATTTGAAAATCCCATCATCATATTAGCTGCCGATTGAGATCCACGAGAACCTATGCATAATAAGGTTATTTAAGACATCTCAACAAACACAAACACAACTTGCAAGACCGTAGTTAAACAATGGAATTTTTGTATACCCCTCAACAGAGACTGCTGAGCTATTAAAAGATGCTGTGGGATATTGCTGTTAGAAGAACGTTGAGGAGCCATCATAAGTGGTGGTGGAGGAGGCTGTGACAGATGCATGCTGGAGTTCCTAGCGGGTGGTGGTTGCTAAACGTTTGGTAAGAAAATACAAAAGGATTACAACTGACAATCTGTATATAATTCTGTGAGCCGTGTCGGTGCTGCTGGGTTACGCTCCGAGGATATGACCCTAACCGGACGCATTTTTGAGATTTTTCAAATTTTATTTCTGTCAATCGTAATTAAATTCAAATCGGGAGATTGAGTTGGTTAACCAGCCAAATCCATCCAATGGAACAAAATATAAAAGCTAAAATACCAAACCCAATATGTAACGCTCCGACTAAATGACCCTAACGGGTGGCATTTTTGAGATTGTTCAAATTTGATTTCTGTCAATCGTAATTAAATATAAATCGGGAGATTAAGTTCGTTAACCAGTCAAATCCATCCAATCGAACAAAATATAAAAGCGAAAATACCAAACCCAACAGGGTATGTGTAAATTGGCCAAAAATTTATGTGGCTAATATTAAATTTGCTTTCTGTCAATCATAATTAAATTAAAA
>JAQIXQ010000614.1:0-24342 GCA_034700485.1 Pseudosinella alba
CATGATGTGCAATACTCTAATGTTTGTCGCGGAACAAAAAATGCAATCCAAAATTATCGATGCTACCCATAACAAGAAGATTGTTGAAATAATTGCTGTTCAGAAACTGGAGAGAAAAGTTGACCCTGATACTTACGTCGCTTATGTGAGGTACATTTTGGAATTTAAAATGGGACCGACTAAATATTGGGCTATGACAAAATGTGCGGGCTTTAAAGAAGTGATTGTAAAGGCAAAAACTTTCCATTTGGTGAGTATCATTAATATGTAATGTACCATAATACAAAAATACGTTTTATACATGAGTTATTAAGTATGACAGTAATGCCTATTGAATGTAATTTGTAGAGTAAGAGATATCAATTGAAAGATGATCACATTCAAGGCAAGCTTGTGAAATCCACCCAATCTACTTCCGGTGAACTAATGCTAAAATACCAAGTACAGTTAGAGGAAGGATACGAGTTCAAAATGTTTAACAAGAATACACTAGCTACCCTCATTCCACAAGCCGACCGCACAGAGTATAGGATTATTAGGAATTACATATCCCATCTGCCGTCCATTGTCAAAGACTTTCCCCTACGAAACCTTGTTCTGACGAAGCATTTTGTTACACAAGCTGCAACGGTGGTCAAATCTCCTCCACCCCTTGTTAACACTGATCATCCTGTTGTGAAAGTTCTTTTTGATAGTCTCAATCATTGTCAGGTTATTTCAAAATATTATTTTGTACAGTAAAATGGATTTTTATTTTATTATTAATTTATCATTTCGTTTGCAGAAAAAAGGTTACGGGCTAATTACAAAAAATGAAGCTACCATAATTCAAGGGCCTCCTGGTGAGCCACAAATAAATGATAATATATATTATAAGATATTGCAGTCACCAAACACGTCAGTTTACTTGAAAGATAGATTTAAAGTAGTAGTCATGATAAATTGTCTTGTCCAGGTACTGGAAAAACTCACTTTTCCGGAGTGACTGCTGTTTCTCTAGCGTTGCAGACCAGCGGTATTGTCATTTGTGCGGCTTCAAGCAACACGGCTGGCAACGTATTGTACAGAGCCATTGATGGATTCATCCGGGATTTCAAAGTCAACAAAATCTTGGAGAAAAGAAAAGAGAAAGAACTCAAAATTTGCAGGGTATTTTCAAAGGGTAGAGAGCTGTACCTTATGAGACATAAATATGATAATAATGGTAAAACGAACAATTAGCTGACAAACTAGTTCAAGAATATCTTTTTTAACTCTTATAGTACGTAGCATGACTTTTATAAATCCTATTTATAAATAGATTCAGCTGAAAACTCAAAGAACTTTCCACCAATTGTTTCGTTACATAACTTGGTGTTTAATGATGATCGATATTTGAAGGGAACACAGGAGCTTGTTGACATTAAGTCATGTAATAAAATAGCTAAATTATGCTTTCGTTGCACTGTACATTTCAAGAAGATATGAAAAGTAAATAATCAAGAATATCGTTATTGATGTGTTTTTTTTTGCAGTAATTGAAGAATGCAAGCAAGAGACAATGACAGATGAGCAGCAGTTGGCATATCAAACCCACCTCCGCAATTTAGAAATGTCGATACTTTCTGAATTTAAAATACTGATAATGACAACTGGTAGCTTATGTGTAATGAGAGTTGATCTTGTGGAAGCGAATACCATGCAGCAGGATAAGAACAGGACCAACCCTAAAATTCCCGTGTCTGCATTGGTAATCGATGAAGCTGGTGTAATGGACATGACGTCTACCCTGTTACTTGAACGTCTGGTGCCTGACAGGCTTATCATAGTCGGTGATCATCTCCAACTCCGCCCACAAGTCGATTCAAAAGCAGCAAATAAAGCCGGTTGCGGAATAAGTACGATGGAGTACTTGCTAGATAATCTGTAAGTTTACATACATCATATTTTACAGTATCATCATCTTTTCTTTCGGACCAAATATATTTGTAACAACTCGTTTGAATATCACTTAGGGATCAAAATCACATTCCAATGGTAATGCTAAAAGCTCAGTACAGGGCCCACAAGGACTTGAGGGAATTAACGTCTGCCATATCATATAACAACAAACTGGTTGATGCGGATGTTATCGAGAATAGGGTGGAGGTGATTCCGCAAGAATATTTGAGCAATCTTAAAAGTAGGATCATTATAAGACATCACAAGTTCCGGGAAACAAAAGTAGGCCCTAGCTGTAGCAATGAGAAGGAAGCGGAATTGGTGATAAATTGTGTGAAGGAAATGAAAGAAATCGTTCCCCTCCAGCATATAACTATTCTTACACTTTACCATCCGCAAAAGACTTTGATTCAGGATAAACTTGGCGAAAATAACCTTTTGGGGGTAATGCTATATTATTTAAATCAGTGAAAAGTTTTCGTTATGACTAAATTGAGACTGTTGTTTTCTAGCTGTTACTTATTGAAATTCTTTACTTTTGCAGGTTGATTGTAAGAATATTGACGAGTACCAGGGAGATCAAAATACAATTACAATTATTTCTGTGGCTCGAAGCAATGCTGAAGGATATGTCGGTTTCATTCGGGATCAAAACAGATTCAATGTTTTAATTTCAAGGGCAAAGGAAATGATGATTATGTTTATCAACTTGGACTTGACTAAAACTAAGGGTCCTAACAATGGACATTTGTATAAGTTTCGAGAATATGTCCTAAAAAGAAACTTGGTTAAGTGTGAGGTTGATCCTTCTAGCAATAATGCTACATTCGATTATTAGATGAGGTATATTTTTTAAAAGTATATGAATTATCAAAAGTAATACGTAATTTTGCTTGTATTACTTCATAACATTTCAAATATATATGTACTGATAATTTAGAAACCTTTTTTTTTGTATTATATACAATTGTGCATTTACCTAACGATGTGGTCATTTAAACTATGTAGTAATAATTTTAGATACATTAAATTTGTAATTATCAATCATGTATTATGTATTTTAATTGGTATGTAGTAAGGTCAGTATATAGCAAGTACGTGTCTCAAACAAGTTATTGCATTAGTCAGTTTTAAAATTGGTATCCTTGTTTGGTGAAAAAGGCACGTTCAATTAAGATTAGAGTGGGTTACGATCCGTTCCAGTGTGATAAAATGTAAAAATATATGGTGTGTGGGAGAATAAAAATTATATTTAATTTATTGTAACACCATTTTCTAGGAATATACTCATTCTGGAAACATTATGTTACATGTTTGTTCTTACTGCTGTCACCCTTCTCGTTAAAAAACTTAAATGCATATGGGATTCACCACATGTAGTACAAACAAGGGTTTTCTGTTCACCATGCAATTTAACATGAAGTTTGATACTTTCTTTAGTTATAAAAGCTTTCTGACATTTAATACCTTTCTAGTTATTCCCGTTAGAAAGAGTAAGATTATGCCTGGCAATACCAGTCGAGTTGAAGTACTTGTTACAGCCCGCACATGGTACATATTTTTTTTCTCGTTTCTTGTGATTTGGTGCTGACCTTACACTTTTATGCTATGTTGCTGTCTTGTTATTTGAGGGAATACATGTCTGCAACCTCATCCAAACTGCCAAAAGTAATGCGGACCGGAAGGGGAGATGTCGTGCTGAACGAGTCTTTTAATTCTTCTTCCATATAATGGGACGAATACCTCTTTCCAAATTTTTCCTATGAAATACATGAGACGGTACTGGAATATCATGTTCCAATTTGGGTGACTCCTCTGGTTCCACTTCCACGAGTGAGGGTGAATTTCTATATTCAATTACAATAGGAACAGACTGGGATAGAGAGTTCCACCTGGGGCAGATTGAGACGGAACCGGAAGGAGATGATAAGACCTTTGGTCACTTGCTATAAGATTTACAGCAGACTGTTCTGGAAATTCCTGTTGCATGTTTGATGCATCTTCCAGAAACGCAGAAGCATGTTACATATATTGAAAAAATCACTTGCCAGACAGAGGAACGGTTGATGGCTTTCATTTCCAAAATTGGGCAATAATAGTGAGTGTAGCGGTGTGGTGGTTCCATTTTCAGTGTCATCAACCAAAACCCCCGTCATAATTCGCGTTAAAAGTTTCAACCATATTATCAGCGACAGTTTCCGACTGGGGTTTAATAAGGATTTGATTATTGTGTGACTTTTGGAGACAAGATTCATGATTATATGATAAAGTGGCTTCCTCATATTCACCAACATAAAACATCAGATTGAGGCCTGATCCATGATAAGTTGGTTGCGTGTTTGTTAGTTGTGCAATAGATGGCAATAGCTGTAATACTGCTACTGCTTTTGCTTTGTTAATTATCATGTTTCTGTTGGAAATTGAAGGTGGCGTAGGCTTGCAATATAACACTGACTGGATAACGTGACCATCGTTGTAGGAACCCTTTGACAAAGTCGCCGTGATAAATACCATTCATAACTTACGCGTGGTAGTAGGTACGAAAAATAGTCAATTACATGTAATGACATTATAACGAGTCTATTATTGCGTACCTTAGAGTGGATTAAACTAATTATGACTTTTCTTACACCCATACATTCCTCAAATTAATTTTTATAATATAAGAGGAAGACAGGAATACGAATAAATATCAGGTAAACTAAAAGTGACATTTTGGAAGGCACTGGCATGTCCCAAATTAATTGTTAGGATAAGGGAGGAATGTAAGAGATTGGTGTGGGTTTTCCCGAGCAAAATAATAATAACTTTATTCACTACCCGCTATATCACAAAGTACCTTTTCTACCCGATATATCACAAAATACCTTTTATGTGAGCGGATAACTAAATGAGATATCTATACGGATAAAATGATATCGATTACAGTACGTTATAAATATTGTTTTACCACATACACCACCCATTACTATATGACTGAACCGAAAGCTATTTGATACATAAAGTGAAAGTTGCTGATCTATTTTTCGTTTACTTGAACGGGTTGTATACTACATCGTAATCATAATATGATATTTACTTTGCAATGTAATATCGTCCATATATATCTTTCATTAAGTTAAGACTTAGAATTAGTAACTGATTCGGGTTCTTTTTTTTGTAATTCATTACTTAATATGCACTGAAATGATTTTTATGTCATTGCATTTATATAAATTTACAAAAATATTTCCCCAGTGTCACAAATGTAAGCAGATAAATATAAACCATTTCCATACTACGTACCTTTTATTCTTTGGGTATAGAAAGGTTCTCTATTTGGTTGGTATGAAAAAAAGGATTTTTCTTTGTTTAGAAAGAAAATATTTTCTGTTATTGTTTGGGATGAAAAAGGTTCTTTCCTTGTTTAGGATGACAAGGGTTCTTTCGTTGTTTGTGATAAAAAATGTTTTTACTTTGGTTGGGATAGAAAGATTTCTTTTATTCTTTGGGATAAACAAGGTATGACCTTGTCAAAGTGACAAACAGGGTACGTTGTTGCATATAAAAAAAAATGGATCCAAGTGATAATGTCCAAATAGTTCATGCTCATAGATCTTAAACTTGTAACCACTTTTGAATATAGGTCAAGGGAATTTGGAAGGAAATATTCACTCTGACGACTTTCACATAACCTATTAATGATTTGTTATTGACGTGTATAGATGACCTCATACGCGACCTTGTTCATACTCAACATATGTATTATGAGGATTACAATAAAACCTGTTTTTCGAGTCTAAAAATGTGTGCATTTGTAGTAGAACAAATAACCTGGAGATCATTTCCACTCTCTGACCTTCATTTCTATAATAATAATAAGAAAATTATTGTAAAGAAAAGTAAACTTTCCCTACAAAAAAATACAATGAACTCTGTCAAAATTGCAGTGCATAATACATGATTGTAACTTTAATTTATATATACAAATGATATCACGCATTATAATAAGGTATGTTTAGTTGGAATGAACGAACCAACCCTTCTAAATGAGATTACATAATGGTTGCATTACGATCACAATTCTAATTTTAGGTTCTTTTTCAGTCATGAAATGCATAAGAAACCTTTATCACTTGACAATTTCAATATTTAGGACAAGGATATTTACGCATAAAGTGAGAAATATATACATTATTCAGTCTCATGTAGATACTAATAACAAAGAAAATTTTGAAAGATGACATGCAAAAACTTTTGTTGTTCCATTCTATAAAATAATACTGTAAAAGTATAAAAAAGATTTTGACATCATTATTTCTTTGATTCATGTAATAATCCTCTGGAATAGAGAACATGTCCAGTTCTGCAAGTAGTACGAACATGCCATTTTATTATATCTACTCTGAGACTTATTAAGATTATTTTCAATATTTTCCCTGGTTAATATTATTGACGGACACTGCTGTTTGATCACTGTCATTCATTTAATTTTATTATAACTTTATATAAAAGCTCCAGCACTATTATCATTCTTATAATTCTGCAAATATTATTTTACAACAAACATGATGGAGCAATTTGGAAAAGCCTGCAAGTGCATCATCATCACTATTGTTGTGTTTGCAATTGTTTGCTATTCGTCTACAATTGAGGTATATTGACAAGATATAACTAAATTTGACAATTTTTACCTTGTTTTTATAGAAAGTTAAATGATAAAGAACTATTCAAGTACACTCATTAAATTGTTGACCTAATGTGATCATCATTTTAAAAATGATATTACTACATTCAAACATTAAATTTTTCGTTCTTCATATTTAGGAGGACCAAGGACATGATGTTGCGGTTATTTATAGGACAGCTATGGGAAGGCAGGTGTCACTCGGAGAGACATACGATGCCACCAATGATAAGCTTCTCAAGCGGTTCGTTTTCACTGGAGACATTGAGGAAAAAGAGTATAGAGCTGACGAGAGAATTGATTGCTACAGTAATATAGATGAAATGGCAAGTATGATAAAGACTGAATCGAGTTTTTTTGTTGGAGCTGAATTATCTTTATCAATAATGATGGGGTTAATCACTGCTGGAGCTCATGGATCTTACAGTAGTGATATCGCGGCTGAAGAATTGTCCAATAGAACTAGATTAGTTGGTAGATGTACCACCGAGATCAACACACTATTATACACGAATCCTAAATTAGTCAGTAAACTCAATAAAAATGTGTTAATGTGCTCCAGCACACAAAGTGCAACACACTTTGTTTCCCATATAATTATAGGTGGTGAGGTCCGTGGGTACTGCGATGCAGTAGAATATAATTCTGCTGATGGTACAGTGATTAAGGGAGGAGTAAACTTTGGTGTATCTGTGCCAAAAGCCAGCGGCAGTGTCAATGTTGAAAGTTCGCACGCAGATAATTCCTCTGTATACAAAATGTATAGGAACCTTACTATGTACAATAATTTTAAAATAAAACTAAGCTCCGACCGCCCTGATGACATTTATGGTTTTAAGGAGGCATATAATAAGATGTTTGATTTTTTACATACCGATAAATACAAAGGGATTCCCATAGGTTTTTATTTATCTCCCATTCATTTATTAGACGATGAAATGAACGTTACATGTTCACGAAAAAAATACACAGAGCTTAGCGAAACGCAAACAATCTTAATCAACTCTATAAATAAAGATCTATTAAAGTATGGTGGTATCATAGACAAAGTACAAGTCAGTTTAGAAGACATTTTCTGGGTGAATTGTCCACAGCTAGCATTATCGTTTTTAAAAATTCAAATGGCAAAGGTTATTCAGTACGATATAGACTTACGCGCAAAATTTCGTGAGCTGATACGAAGAAATCGTCTACAAATTGATCAGGAACAAGCTATAATCGAATTAAATAAGTTTAGAGAGCTGAATACACCTTTTTCAGCAATGGTCGAAATATTGTATGATATCATACGTACGATTGAGATATGTACCCCTTCGACACATATTGACTTTTAATACTTTAAGGAAATGATATAAAAATGTTGGATATATATAGAAATATTTTTTAAAAAAAAGTTATTATTGATTATCACACAACAAAAAATATTATGTTAATTTTAATTATAGGTTAAATTATAATTACGTATATGAACTATAAATATACATACTACAACATTTATTTTTTTCCACCCAAGCAATTATCTTATACTTACATATCATATCACATTGTCTGTGTATTACATGTACTTATTTGTAATGATTATTGAGCATGAAATGATTATTATCAACACAATTTGGGATAAAAATAAAAGTTGTTGCTATATTGTTCATATATCGAGACATGCGTATGTAATTCTAGCATTTATTATCATTGGAAAGTGCGTTGTTTTGAAGTATATGACAAGAAGAGTACTTTTACCACAGGTTTTGAGACAATCTTGTTTGAAATTGCATTCAAAGTAGTCTAGTGGTCAGTTCAGTGGTCAAACATTATTCATTTCGATTCATCATTTCATTTCCATCGCTTGATCACATCACCAAGATTGTCACTTCCACCACTTAGGAGTAATTTGGTAAGAAAACTGAAATTCAAAACACGTATATCACGAAATTTCACAAAGTAGTGTAAAGTTTAAAGAAAAAGTAAAAACTATATATTTAATATATTGATTAAACAAATATTTGTGTATTTATGTAATGTGTACAAACATCTTAAAAATTGTAATGTCTTTTTTTAGTGATACCCGTCATGCCTTCATTTCGTGCTTTGGCGATGTTCCTTTTGGTGATATTCTTTCATTATCTAACCCCGTGCCTTGGTTATAATTATAACGTAAGTCTCATGAATTATTAAAGTTTCATTATTAACTCATATATTAGTATAACAAATGATGAAGGATACACAATACATTTTATATTGTGAATTTATTAATCAATTTTAATCAAGTGCAACCGTTCTACTGACGTTATAAGATTTGTTATTCATCCGTTGAAATTAGTACTTGCTAACTGTTCCGTTGTAGCCTTCTTATTGTTTTTTAATCAAATTTTGCAAAAATTTAATATACTATTACAGATACATCTCATGGAGTACGGAGGAGGGGAAAAAATACTGATTCGACCTGCCTTAGGAAGCAATGCGGTGTTAGGTGAGCTATACTCTGCTAGAACTGATAGTTTCATTGTTGGCAACCTTTTCGGCAAACGAGGGCCAAGGAACCCAACATGCACAAACATGACTATTATAATGAAAAATGTACATAATTGTAAACATACAGAGTCTGATTTATTAGGCTACCATGAAAAATACCCACTAGATAAAGATATCCATGTCTCTCTTATAGGGAACTTAATTATCGATAACAAGAGAAGGTGGAGACATACCGAAATACTACGTAATCAGCGAAAATATGATGATTGCTATTATACTCAATACGAGACACACGTCGAATTTTTAATTGCAAATACCTCAGCTTGCGAAGGGGGATTCATATTAGGGAATGGTGGTGGGGTAATGACTGACATAAACTCAACACATTTTGTATGCGGTTTAGTCAAGGGCAGATTTTTTAATGCTTTTAATAACAGGGCTGATAATACGATAGAGTACTACAGTAATATTCCAGAATTTATTGAGTCTTCGGTTAATGTTACTTTTCCAGAATTTCATCAAAAATTTCAATCGCGAATGATTGCCACAGATTTTGTTTCCGACGGGCTACCGTTGTCATATTACATGTGCCCTCTTAATGCAACTAGTATAATGTCCGACAAATTACTTTCACATTTTACCAATACGAAATATAATAATCTACCTGACTATGTCTCAGATGAGATAATAAAAGCATATAATATTGTAACAAATGCTATGGAAGCAATGGCGAATATTATGTATCATATGCATTCATCCAATAATTTAAATGATCGTGGAGAGGAGATGGATAAATATTATTCTTTGTTGATTAATTGTCATTACAATGTTATCGATAGTGTACGTGATCAGGTACCCGCCCTTCGTACAAAATACAACGAAGCTGATGCGATTAAGCTACTCGATACAGTCTCAGATGCCGTTGATAATGTAACTAATGATGAGATGTACATTAACAAAATATTACCATATTTAAAACATTGACATTAACAAATTATTGTCATATTCATAGGATATTGATATATGAAATACATAATCTTACGTTAAGTCTGTGTCACTAATTACTGTTATGTTGACAATTTAAATCATAATGTATCATCCAAATGATATGCTTATTGAAATTATTCATATGATAGAATTCAAGATGAAAATTTAATAAATGATTGCGTAAAAATGTATTTGTGTATGTAAACTTGGTTCAGACAAGTTGTCATTTCTCCTAATCCAAACAAATTTAATTGGTACATATCATATAAATATTATATCATCAATTATAATAATTCATTCAATGACTTTATTGCACATATAATTCAGGATGATATTTATACTTGCTCATATAAACATGCTTTCATTTACGTAGTCATCTACAAGCATACCAACTAGGTAAATAAAACATATTCATGAAAAAACTTTCCAACATGACCCATAAACCTACAGAGTAGAAAGTAAGATTTAACGGTATAAAGATAATCTCCTTCCAGTTACAGAGCTACGACCCTTTTGGATGTGAAAAGGTCCAGCTTGCTTTATTATTGTTGCCTCGATATTCTACCTTAAAATGAACAATGGCGGATTATATCCAATTTGAAAAATATTTGCTACCTAATGTCATTTTCATTACTCTGTGAAAATATGTCCATGACCCATTTGTAAAATTTACAGTTCATTCCATCATGATTTCATTGATCATTGAATGAACCTTTTTTCATCTTCATCCGTTTTTGTTTGAAAAAAATAAGCCAAGGTATATGTACCTTTTTGATGGTCTGCATTGTACACTTTCTCACCTAAATGATAAAGGAGGGTTTAAATGTGTTTTCTATACAAGACTGGGATCAATTGTCAAGTATAAAGTTACACTTTTCCTTCATGGTTTGACCTCATAATGTAGCATTCTTAAAATATCACAGACGATACCATGTAATATTTGGAAATGTAATGTAAGTTTACGTTATTTTTCAGTTGCTTTGATTTATTAATAAATGGTTGAACAAAGATTATTGCTTTGAGTATATGAGGCAATCATATCCTTCATAGCTTATCGTTTCTTCCTTTTGCTTGGTATTATCTTTTACTTTTGGTCTGTAGTTGGCATATTATTAGAAAGTGGTGGGTTCAAATTGACATTCCCATCGTCATATGAAAAGTTCAAACTTACATTGTTCACAAACTTCTGACCTTAAACACAACAATATAATCAGATTTTCACATATGAACCTTCAGAAATGCATCTTTTTTTCCCCTGGACAAATGCCCTTGACCCATTTATTTGGGTACCCTTCTCCATTCTTTTTCGCATTTTTCCTATATTTTTTTACTTCTTCTTTAACTTTTTTATGACATGAAGATACCGGAAATGTGATACTGATAAACATCACGACCAACAGTAAAGTATAAAAAGGCCAAGTTTTGTTTCGTTGAATGGCACAAACAATTTTACGTTCTCTCATCAAATATCTGTCTCATTAAAGTTTAAAATACGATAGAATTTAATACTTTCAATTCTACAAACAAATCAAGATGAAAAAGTGTATTACGTTTTTTGTTTTGGTGTTGATGTTAAGTTTGTGTCAAATTGGCACTGCTTCTCATACTGGAAATGGAAGAGTTAAACGGGCATTTTCCGGAGACGAGGCAAAGTAAGTTTTTCATTGTTTGTGATATGCGCATAATTTTTAAAAATTAATATTCACGTTAATAAATAAGTTTATTGCACAAATTAAGTAAATATGTATTGTTGTTTTATTTTTTTGTGCTGCTAGGTTCTTAACTGAGATAATGCCACTATTCGTCAAGTGGAATGCTCACTGTCGCCTTACTGGTGTTGTTGCGGACTGGAAACCACCCCCAATCGAGAGCCTGCGACTAGATAGACGAAATTTTTTCGAGGAAGATGAAATAGAAAAGCTAAAAATAACGGTTCGCAACCATTTCATCAAGCATTATACCCCTCTTGTACGCTATATAGGCAGAGCTATGAAGGAAGTTCTGTCTACACCGTGGCCCAACAAATGTTCCTTCAAAACACAAGCTGAAATGTCTACCTTAAAATCAGAATTTAGGGAAACAAAAAAATACATTAAAAAAATTACTAACAAACGGGTAAACGATCGATCCAGGCCCCCAACATGTACTTTGAGCAAGGGAGAAATTGAAAAAAGTGACGATGGTCACGCACATGCTCAAGGTTTATGGGACCAAGTTTATTCCTGCGTTGAAAAATTATAATTTGATTAATTACGATGTTAATTTTCATCATTTAACATTTTGCAAAATTTTTATTTGATTTTTCATTTTTGTTTTTTGATTTTGTTCTTTTATACAAATTTTTTTAAATGTTTAAACTTGTTAATTCTCTTAATTTTGTATTTTACATAATATGGATTTGTAAATGTAAGTTTTAATTGATAATAAAACATGCTCATTTTTAACTCTATTACGAACGATAACATATTTTAATGCATATTGGATTTTACCTAAAATATCATATACTCTCATATTACAAAATTCGCATTTGGAAATAAACTTTAATTCATATTGCATTGTTCACTTTATTTTTTCATCCCTATATGGTAGTTTTACCAAAAACATGAACCTTTTACTTTATAATGTAACTGCTTAAAATTACAAAAAAATACTACATCTTTTAAAACATAATCGTTTCTTTGCATAATAATCAATACGCTACAAATCATGTTTTTATGTTCCTACTTATAATCATACTTATAATTCATCCTATCAAACCGCAGTGAAGTTTTACCATGTAGTAAAGTCAAATACATTATAACGCAAGTTATTAATACAATCGAAATGTCAGTACTAATTATGTAATAACTAAATTCTTTACTTCCATAATTTAAAAAAATCATCATTCGTATCAAATTCTGTATCTGAGTTGCAGTAAATTTTATTTTTTTTAAACTTGGAGCATCTCTCCCAATCTGTTCTACAGACGACAACGGTCTTGAGTCTGTAGCCATTTTTATCCCATCCGTCAACAGCAACGGCTTTCAGATTAGGAGTCAAGTCATTCCATAACAAGTTACAATAACGACTATAAATACCCGGGGACTTGAAATGCGGGAAACACACCCGAATATATTCAACTCTAGGAAAAAACCACAAAAGGGGAATGGAAAGAGCCAAAGCGCTATAACATAATTCTAATCGTCTAACTGATGTAATTTGTTTGGTAGAATGTTCACGTATTGACAGTGTCTTAACATTACATTTATCCAAGAAACAGCCATACGATGAGTAAATATGAATCTCTTCCATGTTTTTCAGTGTCGAAAGGGTAATCATAATTGCACTGGAATGTAAATTGTCTTTCTCATCATCTCTAAAATTCTGAACATCCAGGGAGACCAGTTTGATATGCGTAGAACTGATAGAATCCAGAACCGCGATTGTCTTCTCCATATTTCCTTCAACCAAACCAAATGACATGAGGGATGATAATGATGATCCCCAAGCTTGCTCCCAATAGTCTGCATTAATTACTAGTCGTTGTAACTGGGAGCTGAAGTGGGTAACTAGAAGAGTTACAAACTCGGAAGGGAGGTCATACCCCCTAATTTCAATAGAAACGAGATTAGGGAGGACGGGTAGTTCCGTGATGAGTTGTGAAACAAGACAAGTCATTGCATAACTGCCCATAGGAATATCATAAAGTCCAAGACCAACAGCTCCAAGCTTGAGACGTTTGACATTAACGGTGTGACAGAGAAGACCTAATATATACCGAATGATGCCCTCATCATCCCCATTAGCTCCATATAAATTAAGGAAATGTAGTTGATTTCCGAATCTTTCAATCAAAGTTTTAGACTGATCATAGTATTGTGAAATATCTCCTCCATACTCCCGTTGCATTATAACCATATCTGGCAAAAATGTCAACTCTTTCATGAAAAATGGACTTGAAGCACTGAAACAACTGTCAATATCCTTGCCGAATTCCTCCATGAGAAGGCTCTGGTCAGTTAAAGTCTCAATGAAACGAAACTCTCCAAATAGGCCGTGTGGAGATTTTGATATCAATGGGAAATAGGAAGGAAATTGATCGTAGTCACGTATTTCTCCTACTTTCTTGTCCTTTTCCGGATGACACTGTATGAATCTGTCAATCCCGTCTCTCCACTTTTTGCAGACCAAACGTAACGATCGATTCTCTCCTTTTGACAATCTTTCGCAAATGCATTGAATCGACTATAATAAATAAAATGAATATATTTGCATCTTTTTGATTAAAGAATGTAGACTATCCATGTTGACTGTATAAGTAGACAGTAATAAATATATTAGATTATGTATAATATTCCAAGTTACCATCTCAAAAAACCAAAATGGGAACTGCTTTCTAATGACAGCTTCTTTGCTCAGTGCAGGAAACGCCGTCATCAAATTCCAAACGTCATCAGAAACATTTATTTTTGCAACAATCACCTCCCATACCTTCAATAACGAAATGGTAAAAACAAATCATAATATTATTATTTCTGTATTTGGTGCATAATATATCTTTATAATGTTATTATGCTTCCAAAATATACAAGTTCAACTCACTTCAAGTGGAAATAATTGGAGAGCCATAATTGGAAATGTATTTTTAAAAAAATCAACTTTTATTAAATGATGCTGTACTTAATTATTTGCTTGGTTTAATATTGTTTACACGTAAGTTTTATTACTGCAGCAGTCACTGTCAACATGAAACAGAGAAACCGCAACAGATCACGCGCAGACTGAAATAGGAAACTTGGGGCACAATAATAAGAATAATGTAATAATACTTTTCAAAGAGTAATAATGGGGAATATTGCGTGTAACTGAGCTCAGTCCTGATATTGTTATTCACTGCAAAGTCTTTGAAGGGTTATGAGAACGATGTTTGTGAAATGTAAGTAGAAGAGGTGATACATTTATCTAATCAATAGCTTTATGCATTTTTCATTCATTCCTTCGTATAAACAAAGTTGCAATGTATTTCTGGACCTGTTATTATTTTCATTACTTCATTTCGATTAAGAAAAAATTGAGCAATATGTTTGTGGATACATAGCCCTAAATGATAATTTATTTGACAATTACACTTTCTTCATTTTTATACGACATGCAGCAAAGCGGGATGAATAATTTCATGCTATTAAATAATCAGAGAGGATGTCAATATCCAAATAATTATTCTTATTACCCATTCTTTTCATTCCTTCATCATAAATACACTAGTGAGATATAATTCTCGTTCATACAGCACTGTCATCACATCACAGCCAATGAAAAGTGATATCACTCCAACCTGAAAAATGTCCCACGTTGAAATATCAGACATGATAAAAGTTGTCTTATATTGTACACATTATATTTCACTCTAGTCTACCGGAACCACATTTACATATTCCCATCAAGTTGCCAGTTTTTCTATCTTTCCATACACATCATCCATATCAATTATATTTATAAGCCAAAAGAATATGACAAAAACTACATGTCCACGTGACTAACATCGTATCATATTAATATGGCATAATGCGCTTATGTCGCATCACATCACCTCATAACATGAAATGAGCAAAGCTACAGACCGAAACCCATGCTAGCTCACATTCTATTTTTTTCTGTTGCTAAAACCCTCAACTTACAAATTACTGTATCTTTACAAGTACAAAAGTACGAATTTTGAAGAAAATGATCAGCACGGGACGGGAATACATTAATCCTACTTTAAAAAGATTCCATCATGTAATGAATATACTTGTTCTTAAAAAATATTAAATGTATATATTACAAATGGTAATGTGTCATGTTTGATGTTAGTGGGAATAGTTTTAATTAAGTTTGATTTAAATCGGAATATTTTATAAGAAAAGAGATTTACATTACCAAATTTTATATGATTGTTTTGATGAACATTAATCGTAATTAAAATTACAATGAGTAATTGGACAGTTTGCCGTGATGGATAAAAGAGATACTGTCCCCGAATGTAGATTATGTGGTTTTCATTTTAGTAGTTCAGCAATTAACAATAAACAAAGAAATGTACAAAGAAAAGTGCAACAAACATTAACTGCCATTTACAAAGTTGTTAAAAGTTTGAGAGGTGAAAGTATCAGTGAACATGACTGCATCTGTACACCCTGTCGGGATAGATTGCGAAATCTGAACAAGAGATATACTAAAGATAATAATACACTTTCTTCTGCTGATTCTGAACTCATCCGTGAGGGTCCATTTGCCTTCCTCAATACTAATTTGAAAAGAAAGGTTCAATATTCGAAGCAATTGAAACTGTTTTGATATGCCAATTTGTATTTTTAACTGTCAATCACGTTTTTATGATTTTTATTTGAACACTGTTGCAGGGGACCTCAGTTAAGGCTAACAGGACACAGTCTGCCCGGGTAAAAAATAGTTATTATGTATCAAACGTTAGTGATACTCATAATTATGATATTTCAGATTAGGTAAGCCTATCCTGATCTATTCTTTCTATTTCAATTTTAATGTTATATAGATGAAGAAAAAATCAACTCTAGGAACTCCAGCTCGTTCGTTACGTCCATTGAGTGGGTCTGTTACTGAGGATACGCACGCTGGGAGTACTGAGGCTGGGGGCACGGCTGCGGGGGAGTCTGGATCTGAAGAGTCTGAATTTGAAGAGTCTGAATCTAAAGAATCTAAATCTGAGGAGACCGATAACGGAGGATCTGATAATGAGGATACTCAAAGTCAGTCAAATCGAGCAGGGCTGTTTCTGAAAGGTGGGGCTCTAGGCGTAGATGAAAGTTTTTTACGCAGTGCAATATTATCAGCTTCGTGTTCTACTTCATCACCAGCACCAATGGAATGCGGAAGCGAAGACGAAAATACTGATCCAGATGCAGGAAGCCAGGCTAAAAGGCAAAAGATGTCACAGGGATCCGAACAGGGAGAAATTTCTCCTGGGGATGGCAACAACGTTTTGCATGCTGGACCAAAGAAGAAAGGTACAGGAGATGGCAGTATCGACATTCATGGGGAAATAGAGCTAACGGGTGGGAATGGAAATGAGCAGGAAATCACAAAACATGTCCAGGCATCTGAAACTGCTTCAACAAAACCTACCAACGGTAAAAATCCACAAAAGAAAGCAGTCTCCCCAATTAAATCTCATTCAGTCCGCCAGCCTGCAAAAGATGCCCACTTTCTCCTTGAACGTCTCAGGTCCATGTACGACACAAAAAGGTTACGAAAGGAAAGTGATGATGAGCAACAACAATTATTTTTTAATCCCATGATCATGAAACTGTGGAGGATTACAAAGCTGCCAGTCAGCTACGATGCAAATGAATTTGTCAAAGGGAAAAAGAGTATTTCTGTTATGGCTGATGTGAGTTTTTAATTTCATATATTTCCGGTTTTGGGTTATCTTAATCCAAAAACGACCTTCATTATTATGTATAGTATTGTATATTTTTTTCATATAGTATCTGCATACGGGCAAAGTGACGCTTGTAAATGTTGAACAGTTCATGAAAGGACATACAGAACGAATCGTTAATGATTACGTTGTGGGCCTTTTCCTAATCGAGGGATTGTCGGAAGCAACAATTACATCAATTAGAAAGCTTATTTCAGGCAACCTCCGAAAAGCTTATCCAGTTATTGCTCTAATATTGCAGATGATAATTGACAGCAAATCAGAAAAGTAAAAAAAAAATAACTTGACATAAATTTATACTTCAATATGTCTTTGTCAAAATTATGTAAAAATGATTTCTGATTTTAAAATTTTTATTATGCTATGAATAATAGTAACAGGGACTGGATTCTGGCCCTTTATCGGCTCATCAAGGACACTGGGGTAGACTGGGACGATAAGTTTTTACTGGATAATGACTATGAGGATAGTTATTCCACTTCACAGAAGCAGGACTTTTACTTTAGGGTCTACTATGAATTATCAGTATCCAATACTTTGTCATCGGTGCTACAAATTCTTTTGTCCGAAATGGAGCCCACGTATTGCAAGGGAAGTGATTCCGATGAGATGACGCTTCTTAATTATATAGACTCAGACTCTGGCAAGACTGAATATATATATATTCCTTCTCTACTGTTACTGCTTTTGCAGGACAATGCTTTCTCATCCTTTGAGGAGAATATGGAAAAGGTAGAATTCTCTGTTGCCACATTAAGTCTACAAAGAGACGAATTGAAGTTTTTTATAAAGGTAAATTTAAACCGCAACAGGAGACATATAACTAATAACTTTGTAATATACATAATATAAAACTGGATATATCATGATAAGCAAGGAAATATTTTTGTATAATAGATGCTGTTCGAGAGCCGCGACGAGAAGAATGGCTCTTTAATGAAAATGGATTCCATGCTAGTTGTGCAGCTTTCGATTGCTTTTGAAATTAAAAATGTCATGTCCATTCTATATGAAAATTCCGTATCCAACAATCCGTATGCGATTAGATTGACGATGGATTTTTACCTACGGACAAAGGACCCTGTATATCTATTTGATATTCCAAGGTATGTCTTATGAACTAGAGGTTTTCATTTAGAATCCGCATGCAAAGACTTGTGAATATAGAAAAATATATATTGTTTGGTTAGGCTAGAACATAAGATTCAATATCTTGTCTTCTTCAAATTGACCATGAATGTTGTTAAATTAAGAGTTTTCCTACAAGCGATAACTTAATTATATGAAACTTACAATGTTGTAACCGTTTTCATTGTTTGCAGTAAGGCATCCAGCTTTTTTAACTTGGAAAATTTTTCACTGCTTGAGCCACATCACCTCGTTTGCCTTTTAAAATTGGATGAGCTCGTAATAGAAGAGAAGAAATTATATGACTTTGTCATACAGTACGTGTCATGATATGACTCATATTATCGTTTGTTTTAAATCTAAAAAGAAGCTATGCACAAATTTGTAATGTATTTCTCTTGTATCACAGGTACACAGCAACCACGATGAAGAAACGTCAAGTTTTGGATATGCTTATACCGTACATTCGGTTTGCGAACATGTCAATGGCAGAGTTCAAAGCATCTTGCCAAGACAAATACCTAAATGAAAATGAAAAAAGCATTTTCTTGTTGCACATTGCTAAACTCGATAATCCAAGGTAAGTTACAAGATTTACATATAATACACTGCTCACAATTAAATGTTAACTTTAAGGAATGTATATTTTTTAAATTTATAATTTGGTTTTAGATTTCCCGGAAAGTTTTTCAAGCCTGATACTCCAAGAAAGAAAGTGTAAAAATTACAAAACTGACAATGATATAAAATGATTTACATATTTCAGGAATGCATGAATGATCTGTTTGATGAATTGATATGTTGAGATTTATTATGTAACTAGTGCGTAGCATTATATGAATTTAATAGTTCGTACACACTTTACCGATATTTGTGTACCAAAATATATTTTAAGCATGAAATGAAGGTGAACCGACTGAATATAACATTCAAAGATGCATAACGTAAATAAATCCAGATAAATGTAAAAAAATTTACCTAGCAGATAAACAGAATGCATTATTAATCCTTACAATAAATTATACCTAACAGTTTCTTTCATATAAATTCTTTTGTTGATATTTATATTATTTGAGACTATATGTATACGAGTTTTACACTTTTAAGAATTCATTATACTTTAACTCTAGACGGGAAACCAGAATACACCTATGTTAGATATATATCTTGGAAAAGTTGCAAAAAAAAATCATGACTAGAATACTACACAAGAAAAATATTTTCGCAAAATTTCTCTTTTATTTTCGATTTTTTAAAATACATTACGCTTATCCCACATACCATGACATGTCAAATGTCATGGTATAGACAAACATGATATAGATCTAATATGCTATACTGGTTTTGATGTGATGAGTTTATCTTTGTAAACTTTCACATTAAGTCAATACGTTACCTAGAATTGGTTTGCTAAAAATTAGAAAGTTGCATGCATAATATTACATCTAATGTACATTATCACATTCTATTATACAATCCCTAAAATGATGGAATAGAGGTAATTATATCGCAGCGTGGGTGGCAGCTTAAGCAGCGGTGTCATGAGGTCCAGGCATGGGTGGTAGATTGGACAGCGTTGTCCGGACGTTCATAGGTACATGTCAAATGTATGTGTATGTATTACATTTAAGTATGGAGTTTGTACATGAAAGTTCAATTAGGGTCTGAGTAAGGAAATTTATTCCTGTCTATTCCATGAATACAAATGCAAAGTATATTAAACATCAAGAATATTTCATTCAGTAAGCATATCGTCGTACCACATAGTAAGCATATTTAGTAGGTATATATTTGTGTAATGGTAAACGCTAGAAAATGGTATATTTCATGTTTCATGTAATCCCATTTAATTTACCAAAATTTACAGAAAAATAATACATTTTTACATTTGTCGCGTTTAAAGACGTAAAGTACAGGTTCAACTTTGAACAAGTTATAATACTTTAACTGCAGATGGGAAACCAGAGTAACCTACGTTATGTTATTACATTTGAAAACCTGAAAAAAAAAATTCCGGACCAGTATGCTATACAAGGGACGAACTTTTTCAAGTTTTTCCGTTTATTTAATTTTTTCATAATAAACTAAGCATGTCACATAGACGAATATAAATTTAAATATATAGTAAGATATGGGCTTTGATATCGTGTATTCATATTTACAAAAGATCACCGCTATACAATTACTTTCCCGTATATAAAAATGTGCATGAAAAAAAAGTGCCAAGTCCAAGTGACGCTGCTTTCATAATGTATCTTGCATCTGTACAGGCAACACTTGACAATATCTTTGCTCACATATAATGAACGTGATATGATGAGGAAAATAAAAGATGAAAAAAAGGAAAAATGATGATGTCAAAATTTCCATGTTGATTTCATGGTTCACATTTAAAGACTGTAATATTACTTTCAGCAATAATAAATGAAATGCTGTAAGTATTCAATAGAAATTCATGCCTGATAGAATGCACACTGTCATATCATTCCAGTTTTACTTTTCCGGCAAGATTTTATTATCTCAATATACTCTACGTTATATTAAGTTTCCTCATCTTATGACAATGTCATATTGAACACTTGCATATATAAATGACAAGTTACATATTCCTTGATATAATCTTGGCATCCGCATCAACCATGTACGTATTTATATATATTATTATCAATTTTTTTGTCATTTTCCTTTGCATAACATGCATGGGGGCAAATCGTCATCTTGCATGTGTTAAATAAATATGGTAATAATTAAGATTGATTATGATGGAGAAAAATGATGGGATATAGGTGATATGAGAATGTAGAAACATGTTGTCCATTCATTCAACTTGAAATGTATTTTACATCTCATGATAAAATACAAAAATATCAGGCAAATTATGACAAACAATTATTCATCTCCCTACAATCCTCTCAAAGGGTTAGCCAATAGTCTTTTCACCCATGTAAAATAAATATTAAAGAATAGCTTCATGAAATCCTTATAGTGTCATGTCAGTCATTTCACATTCGTAGAGCTTGAGTATGACTTTATCAAAGAGAAAGAAAATAAGCAAGTACGATTAATTCAATTCAAGTTCATGTGCGTTAATGGCTTTAGTGTCTTAGGTCAATTTGAAATGCCATTATTCCTCCGGCATTATCTATAGAAGTAACTTACGGACTGTATCATTTGTATATTAGCTATGAATAAAGTTCACACTATATGAATATTCGGAGTATTTTGGGCTCTCTATGCATGCAGTAGAAGGCAAAATGGAAAAAGAGAAAAAGTAAGAGATTGAGCGTAAGTGAAAGACTAGAGTGAAATGCTCAATTGCATTAAGCATATAGGGAAAATGCATAAGGGAATACATACGCTCATGCATGTGAACAACGGTAATATGACTTATATCACCATCTAACATCTCCAAGACTAACCTCATGTATCTCTATGCAGGCTTATCAATACTTTTGCAACAAAGGTATCATGATTTGCCAAACCATGTCACGCAACTTTAGTCATTTTTATTTACTGCCAAGTCTAAATACAATACGGAATATTTACCGTCCCACTACTAACTTTCATATTATAACTATACTATGGGCTACACAATCTCATGACAGCAAGCAAGCAAGAACAATCTGAAAAGGATATGTAAATATATTAGATAACAAAAACATGAAAGATTCTCTATTACTCGGAAGGAGAAAATCATACAACCTAAGCATTAAATTGATCTCAATGTCAATGCTTATCTCCTCAATTCCGGCCCGGGTCGACTTTCTAGACTTTCTCGACTATCTCTACTATATCGACTATCTTGACTTTCTCGACTATATCGACTATCTTAACTTTCTCGACTATCTAGACTATCTCGAATTTTTCGAATATCTCGAATATCTCGAATATCTTGACTATTTCGACCCACCGGATATCTCGAGCATCTCGACCAAAATGATGGCTAACCATTTTACATTTGCAACAAAAATAGGCATGCGCCATTTCTACAGGACGGGGTATAAAAGAGCTCGCCTAGCTGTCCAAACTTCATATTGAGGTTGACTTGGCAAGTCTACACTTCCGACTCTTTGCTTCAGCCTTGTCTGAATTTTTGCATCAGCCTTGTCTGAAAGTTTGCTGCAAGTTGACTTTGCAAAATGGAGCCTGGACAGATTTGGGGTAAATTGGGAAACGATGAAGCCGGCTTGGCTGTTGTAGTTCCCAAACTACTACCTCCACAATCTGCTGGGGAGTCCTCATTGTCACTCGTAATGAGAAGAGATGAAGTCCTTCATTGCCGATTTGTATCGGTGCCGGATGCACGTATTGAAGTATCTTTGGCACAAGGACACGATCAGGCTAGCGCTTTCCAGCATTTCCTTCACATGGATCGCCATCGTCAACTTGATGTTGAGCTTGACCGGCATCCGGAATGGAATGGTGTAATTGGAGGGTCAATTTGGAAACGTGAAGGAAATCGTGGAGGGAACTGGGTTGACCCTGTTGTGACAGTCAATTTTTGGGAGGCCGTAGCAGAAATTTGGAGGGAATTTCGCAATCATGTGATTAATCAAAGTATGGCCAATTTGCATGCGCATGCTCAGCCTCCAGCGAATGCTAACATGCCCCGGCACGTCATTCCTTTTTTGATCCACTCTCCAGATGCCAAACATCAGACTTTTGATGGGGGTTACGTTTTGCATGTAGGTAATGATGTAGGTGTTCGGAAGAGACTAGTAAGACTCGACACTCATGTTGAGTTTCGTGTGCTGGGATTTAGTTCGCCATTTCAGCTAAACGTTCGGGAATTGATAATATGTGATCTAATCACTAGCCCAGCGTTATTAGCGTTATTGTATGACTGGTTGTCCCCAACGCTTGGTAAATTGACCTTGTTAAAACTATCTCCACCATCCGAGCGAACTCACATTTGGCCAACCGTGCCTTTCCCCGTACTGCAAAACTTTACTCTTGTCAGCTTCAATCCGCAGTATTCCATTTTCCCACGGTTGTGGGCTAATCAACTATGCAATATGACATGGATATTGCAGGAGTCTGACTACTTGTGGGAAGAGATCATTCTTTATTTGCATGAACATTACCCAGCTTTGGAATCGCTAAGTATCCAGCTTGTTCTAATGAATGATGAATCCCCTGGCATTACTGATGTACTTTTGGTGCCAGACCATTTCTTATTCAACTTGACTTCACTCTCCCTTTCTTACGGAATTATTAGTCATGATTCCTTAACCTATGATTTCTTAATGTCATTCCCCGCGCTGCAGAATCTGGAAATCCAGATTTCTTGTCGTCCTGATGAGTATTTCACGGTGGAAAACAGGGTACGAGGAAGGATAGAGAGAATAGATTTTAGTGAGAAGCTTGCAGAGGCTGAGCTATACACCTCCAATGTGTGGACACGATTACCTAGCGTAAACTACATATCCGTTTGTGTAAGGAAAGGGGCTTCCTCTGTCACCAGCGACTACAACCGTTCCCACTGGTTAGCTATTCGCTCTAATTTGTAGAAAGAAGTCGATGTAGTATTGTTGTAGGTATTAGTAATTAGAGTATAGATATATGTCGGATTATATAGTATGCTCCAGTAAGAATGAATATGAATTTTGAAATATGTTTACATATGAAATCTAATTATAAGAATGGAAAAGAATTTAGAAATATGTTTACATATGAAATCTAATTATAAGAATGGAAAAGAATTTAGAAATATGTTTACATATGAAATCTAATT
>JAQIXQ010000615.1:0-24317 GCA_034700485.1 Pseudosinella alba
AAAATGTCTTATTTCACAAGCGCAACAACATGGCATGGTTAAACACATGGGGCGCGAACTAAGCCCTTTTCCACCACGGCTTGTGTGGCTCGTTGAATATAAATTGATGGAAGAAAGGAGAACGCGAATTCGCTTGAGTTTAATTTCATTCTATACAGAAAAACACACAAAAATAAAGCATACATGAAAATGGGTAAGTCATACATATCGCCAATAGCCTTTTATAATAAGGCTATTGGCCAAAAATCCAATCCTTTCCAGCTAATGTATATATTTCAAGTTAGTGGCTTGGCTAAATTAGAGGATATTGAATCGAATGAAAATGCCGAGAAGCCGAAAATGCCACGCTGCATGCTTCACTAGCACCCTCTCACCATTCATCACCACTCTTTACCCTGTGTACATTTCTTTCAAATAATAGAAGAGCAACCGTGCTTCTTATATGTTGGTTATGTGTGATATGATATGATGATGTGTATGTGGACTTACTGTATGTGGATTGTGGATTTGTTACATTTACATTTACATTGTGGATTTTTTGAGTCTCGTGAGATTTTTAGTTCCTTTCCTTTCTTTCCTTGCATCCGACCCTCGCGGACCCGGCTTATAGTGAACAAACTATTTTGCTGAAACTTCCATTGCATTCCATCACCATCCATTTGCTATATCTTTGCTTTGAAAGAGGGGCTCTGAAAGTTTTTTAAAAGTTCTCGCAGTATTCATCTTTTTAAGGTAAGTTTACTGGATAAATAAATAAGATATAATTTATAGGTAATCATTGCGGGAAATTTATTAATATAGTCAATCAAATGAGCTCTGATAGGAGCTCGTTTAGTCAGTCAATCATTTAAATTAAAAGCACCTTTATTCCAATCAACGAAACGCTTTCTCTATCAAATTAAAAGCACACGACTTGAGTTTTAGTTGTAGTTCACTAAAAGCATCTCATCTTGCAATTTCTTCCAATTTGCAAAAATTGTCACACATCACATCACATCACACGCTTTCAACAGCATCAGTGAAAGCAGCGGTGTTTTGTTGATTGTGCCATTTAAACTTAATCTATCTTACATCTTAAGTTTTTAATGTTGGGTAATCTTTTATTTGACGATTTATCATCAAAGTTAATTAAGCGGTTATTATTATGAGGATCCACAGTTGTGGTTTGGCATGGTCTACTAATAGTCATATGATTTTTATCCTTCCCATCTGTCTTCCGGAGGAGTGTATCTTGTCTTGTCATCATGTCAGTCATGTCATGTGCTTGGAAGGAAGGGTTGACTAGTTAGCAGATCTGTTGTTGCTCCACATAGGTACATTAACTTGTTTGTGGGTGGGCATTGGGCATATGGTACAAATGCACATTAATGTCTTAAAGATGGAAGTTAAGATGTCTTGAAGATGATGATTATGGGGAGAACATGCATGTAAGTAATTTACAGCAGTGGTTGGGTTGAATCCAGCTGCTGGAACCGGTGACGTGTGCGTGAAGCCACGCTTAATCCCTTCCCAAATTAACTATTCCCAACTCGGATTGATTGTGCAGGCAGAGTAGATTCATAACTGTGAAGAAATCAGTACAAAGGTCAGGGATTGCCACATACAAATAAATACGGATAGATTTGGCAAGCTAAGTCAATTTAGGGTTGGCTGACTGGTTTGGTTTGAGAAAGGTCGCCACGAGGAGAAGCCTCTCCTATTGGTGGTATTTTGCAAATTAACCAACTTGGGGTGTAGTCATATGTAATTAGTAATTACTAATTAGTAGTAGTGCGAGTCTGGTTTAATCTAATGCTCCAATTTGTTTAATCTAATTTCAGGACACTTGGTACTTAATCTTCCTAAGAAGCATCTAAAATGGTAAGTCAAAGGACCTATTCGGACCACCATTATAATATTTTTTATTGGAAAATATTGGAATTGGAAATAGGATGTACATGAACAGACTTTAATTGACATTTTTTCCCCTGGTTCCTCCGAACAGGCAGATTTGGAAAAGCTCCGCTGTGCAAAAATCCCCATCGTCTGGGTGCTGGGAGGACCCGGTTCCGGGAAGGGGACGCAGTGTGCTCGCCTGGTCGAGAAATATGGCTTCCAACATTTGTCCTCCGGGGATCTCTTGAGGGATGAAGTCCAGTCCGGCTCTGACAAGGGGAAGGAGATCAGTGAGATGATGGTCAAGGGCGTGCTCGTGCCCCGGCAAGTTGTGTTGGACCTTTTGAAGCAGGCCATGCTTAAGAATCTTGACAACGCCAAGGGATTCCTCATTGACGGATATCCACGAGAGGTTGAGCAAGGAGAGGATTTTGAAAAGGATGTACGTATTCTAAAATTGCTACTTGCTACATATTTCTACAAAAAAAAATATGCATCATTGTTATTCATTAACTAAATTAACTGTTCATTACTCATTTTTACTATTTTAGATTGCCCCATGCGCATTGGTCTTATATTTCGACTGCAAGGACGAAACCATGAAGCAGCGTCTTCTTGGCCGTGCCGCCAGTTCCGGACGTGCTGATGATAATGAGGCGACGATCGTCAAGCGGCTGGTTACTTTCCATCAATGTTCCGAGCCTGTGATAGCTAAATACAGTTCGAAAGTGGTGAGCATTTGTGCGGACACGGATCCTGACACGATTTTCGGCCAGTGTACAGCCAGCGTTGACAAAGTTCTTGCCACCTGCAAATAAAATTCTACAATTCAAAGCGTTATTGTCAAAATAAAAATTTAAAAACAATGAGCCTAAAACCGATCACGATCACACACGATGTACCTATGTATTAATTGAGGCGGACGGTTAATTAATTTAAAGAAACAACAAAACATTCTGTACTCATCGTCAGTTTGATGAAGACAAAAAAAAAACACTTTCTCGAACATAAAATAAAACGTAGGCCATTACCAGAAACATCACCACATTTACGATGTAGTCGTCCTTCTTGTATTACACAGCAAATATGAAATATATAAACCATAACCATATATAAAGTAAATATAGATTAGCTCGTAAATTAATAGTTCCAAGATAGTGTTATTATTTTATCATTGGTCTAGTATTTATAGTCATTTGAATTTGGAAATAGTTTCTAAAACATAGTTTTTATGGAGGAAGGTTATAAGTAGTCTGTTGAATTGTTTTTCCGTATTTCTCTTCGACATTTCACTATTGGCACATGCTCCACTTATAAAAGTTGATTATTTTTTTGGGTGTCTATTAAATGTTATACTGTCTCAAATTTTCAATATTTCCATTGTCACAGTTCATGCCGCATATTTTGACATTCATCCTGAATTAAAATGCACTCATTTTGTCCAATTGCGTTTCGGGCAATTCATAGTAAAGCACGCATATATTTATACACTGGGAAGTTCCCAGTGGGAACCTACCAAATAGTGTTATTTTGCAGTCGGAAATTATCGGGGTAAGAATTTTAAGATTTTTATCAATTGACATTTTGGAAATGAGAAAATAATGGAATTACGCTCGTTTCTCTTTTATCCACTCGACTCCTGATTTCGTGAAGCATGAATTACTTGAATTTAGATACATATTAATAATAATAATAAATTGCAAGTTCAGTCATTTTACGGCTTTTAAGAGGATTTAAATATTTATTTGATGCAATACTAGCTTTCGAATACTTTCCGCATTCATTTCCGCAATTATTTGCATCAACTATTTAATCAGCTAATTATGAAATACGACCAGTGTCTTATTTTGCCCCAGAGATCTTAAATGTAAAAACGAAACATCTCCAATTATTCATCTGCCGTAATTCATTGGTTAATAATGTTTACTGATTAGGTTAATATAATTATGTATTATTTTGCTTTGTTTTTGCATAGGTAAGTAGTTTACTGCATTAATGCCACTTCCACGTTAGCACGCTGGTTTTGCATTATTGCATTGCATATTGTATTACAGCTTATATTTCTCCTTTTCAAGCGTAGCATTTGTCTTCACAATAACTAGGAAAGACCGTTGCCTTTTATTTTAAAGCCATTTCAGATAAACCCCACATCCTCCCTCAACAACTCCCCCAACAAGACAATGAAGTAATTTTCGAAATCGAGAACGCCAAATCTTTTAAATACCACATGCCATGCCAGTCCTTATCTTCTTATTTACAGTATGCAATGCAATATAAGTTATAATTACTGTTTACATACATACATCACATCCAACGTAATAAGTACTTATCACAGGGCTAATAATCATACTGAAAGACAATGCAACTGAAGAAGCCATATCAAATCAACATTCTCACGATTATTTTTATTTTACTGTTTTGTTTTAAATAAAATACCGGTATCATTCATACAGCTTATATGCAAAGTTGTAAAGTCACATTGTTGACTTGTATTTGGGCAAATGCTTTCTCTCTGATTGAGTAGCTAGGTGCGTACTGCATATTTCGAGCTCTAAAAAGTCAAATTAATTGAGTTTCATTGTCATAAACAATAAGAAATATAGAGAATCATCTTATTAAGCACAACACATCATCGGTATCGGCTCTAGTGTTACGGAATGTGCGAAAAATCAAGATTCCTGTTGTTTGCTTTCACTGTCGCCTGAAGTTGCTCAAAGCATGACCTGATTTCTTGCCGCATTTGGGTATGCCCAGTGGAAATCATTCATTATTGTGCAATATGCTCAATCCAAGCTGTATGTGTATTATTACTAAAACTTATATACCTTTTAATATCATAAATATCAGTTCTGATAATCTTCAATTGGATCAAGCATATATACTTACGCTAATTTACAGCTTCAAATCTCAAATCTTATCACGTCATTATCAACACCATGCTCATCTACGGAGGGGGACGCGGGTGTGTGTGTAATTACCGTTTTATTGGCTCCATTCGCATTCCCATCCAATCCAAACCATTATCCCTGTCAATAAATTACCGAAATTGTAACCTGCCAAAATTAACTTTAAATAATGATACATGATATGATTTGATGAGAATAATGATGATTGATGCAATGAGGTAGCTGTTTATAAAGTGGTGCCGAAAAGCACAGAAAAAAACTTTATTTGCAGAAGAGGCTTAACTTTTTATGTGCATTTTAAACTGTGGCTGTGGCAGTAGCTTGCATAAATAAATAAAATAATGCATCCTATCGTAAGCGTAGCGTATTTACTTACTGTAAGTAATAAAGTTTTTAATGATATGGATTTATATTCATACTCAGAATTAGAAAAAAGTAGGATGGAACGCGATGATGAATGATAGTGTATGATGATGATAAGGTGAGAATATACCTCTTTAATTAAAAGGCACTATTTTCGGAGTAGAGCACAAGTGCATCAAAGGTTGAATCTCAACAATAGATATTAGCCCATTTTATTTCAATGCGAAATCATAGGATATGATATATTTTTTTAAACAATGGAACGAGCACCAGTAAGGTAAATACGAAGTTCCTTCATTTACATTTCATAAGCAATGATAATATAAAAAGATCAAAATCTCGGTTTTTACCCCTACAATACAGTACTGATACTGATGATGAGGCAAGGGATACTCATATAGTCATAGTCAAAGTCATGCAATAGGAACGCTGAATGCTGAATGAATAAGGAAACAACCCCAAGTCAAGTGCATGCATATTTTTTATGCTCAAACAAAGACAAAACAAAAAGTGTGGAAAAAATGCTACTTTTAATATTATATTACTTTCTTAGAATGAGTCAGAGATACATTTCACCCTTCTTCTTGTCTTTGTGGAGTCAAGTCAAACCTCCTGGCTTGGTATGAAAAGTATGCTGCTTTTTTATTTATGAAATGAAATGCTATGACTAAACCAAGGCATAATAAAATACCTTCGAGAATGCAGTGCAATGGGAGAGCGGATGTAAACAACCATTTTCTTTTCTTCTAATCTAATTCAAGCAGGTTCGTAGGAATTCCTGTCATTACATTGCTAAAGAAAGTTCCTTTGTGGTTTGGCTGGGTTTTTACTCAACAATGAAAAGTGAACAATGACATGTATGATATGATGTATGTTTGCATGTAAGTACTCGGCTGTTGTCATTCCCTTCTTCCCAAAGGCCACAAACAATCGACAATCTCTGGGTGAGGGTGACGCGCTGTGAAATGTTCATTTCATTTTTCCATACAATCATCATCCAACTAAAACTGATCGAATTGACAGAAATAGCGTATATGAGTATCTACCTAAGAGCAAATTGTATTGTATTTTGACTGTGAATCTACTTGTTTATAATAATGCCGATCCAACATGCCAGACTCAAAAGACCACCCATATTCCAATTCATATCATATCCAATCTATCCATCCACATAATAATTTTTTTACCATAAAGATCCACAGAATAGTTATATCAAGCCAAGGATAGTATTATGGTTTTATATGGTAAATATTGTTGTAAGCAGTAATTGTTATTACTGTTACCATATTTCGATTTCACTCCCCATGTCACATCACATCACGGAAAACTTCTACTCATTCGTCATGATGGCAAATGACGATTGGTTCAAAGCATAATTTTCGGTACATGTTATACATGTTGTTCGTACCAACTTCGTAGTTTTAAAAGGAATGTGTTGCATTGCATTTCTAATCTAATGTTGAATGTAATATAACTGCAATAGTAAAAAAAAATATAGCTCTGGTCTGTGATCTGATCTAACTGTGGAGTGTGTGGACTGGGAATTGCATATAGCCGTAGTCAAACTTTTAGATCTTTTTTCCCTTTGCTTGATCGCCTTGTATATGAGTCCCTGGTCCCCACTCTAGCCTTAAATTTTCCCCTATCATCGTCCCTATCATATCATATCATTCATTCCAAGAGTTAGAGCTAGAGCCAAGCCAGAGGAACGATCTAAATCTAAATCTTCTTCAGTCCCATAAATGCAATAAGAGTTTTGAAGCATTAAGTGACTTAAAGCGGAGCATACAACGAGTTAGATATATGAATTGAGTTAAACACAGAGATCAAACCAAACCAGAGCCTTACTTGTTCCTTCACTCAAATAGAAAAATACAAGTAGAAAATCATCTCAACTACGAAACCAACATGGGAAGGGAAGGGATATTTTAAGAGATTGAAGTTGAGTTAGTGGAGGAGAGGTAGACTTTACTTTTATACCATTTCATTCCCTGCGATTGCGATGTACTTACATTGTATTATTGCATAAAGAATGAGCATAGGGGCTTTGGGCCTTCCATGTAGGTAGCCACAATCGAAATCCATAAAAAAAACTCACCTACAATCTACAAATACAACTTGATTCTCTTTCAGCTACACTACACTTTACACCATCATCATTTCATCATGATATGAGTCTGACTCTGAGTTCTGAGTTTGAGCTGGCTCTGACTCTGACCATAAAACAAGAACAACTTTATTTTTTTTTCCTCTCTCTCTCTCTCCAAAATACATACATGACATGGGGAATGGCGTAAGAATGAATATGGCATTATGGGAGAAAAAGTGAACATGAACATTTTGAAGTAAGCGGAGGAGCAAAACTATATATAAAGCTCACATACAAGCCATGTACAATGTGCGTGTATCTACATGAAATACGAATGTTGTGAATGGGGAGAAAGCAACTGCATGTGTAATATAGCTTAAAGTTTGAAAATCCCTTTTCCTAATACTAATGGCCATATAGTCATCACCATCATGATGATCATCATCATGATTTCATAAGTATTATCAACTTTTTGCTCCTTCCCTCAGTTCTCAACAATGTTTGGAGAGCCGTACGCGTACTGAACTGAACTGAACTGAAAGTGTTGCTGTTCTTCCTTGGGTCGGATCCCATATATTCCCCAACCAGGTCTTAAGTCTTAAGCATTAAGCACATATTAGGAATGGATGAAGACGAAGTCAACCCATTATAAAATAAAATCTTACTCTCACATCACAGTTCAAATGGGATTGTATTGTAGGAAGGAACAACAACACTGAAAAATAGTAGGTATTACACACAACTTAGGTTGTTTCCCTGAGTTTTTTTGACCAAAGTATATTGTACATTTGGTAAGTACATTTGATTTTCCCATCAAGGGAAAGAGATGAAGAACAGCTCGAAAATGTATGTATCATCCTCATCATAAGCCCCATCATATCATTATCATCATTTCATTCCTTGATTCTTGATCATCCATCCGTCAGACAAGAGAAGGCCGAAGGAGTGAAGTTGAGGGTTCCCTTCTTTTTCCTTAGAATCATTTCATTCCTCCTCTGCTCTCATCTCACTCAGCTTATTTTAGTAGACAAGACAAGATCCCATCATCAGTCAGTCTTAAGTCCCCTGTGTTGCTCATCCCTTCATAGGTATTTTAGCTCCTCTCATGTTTTAGATGATCCCTGGGAGCTGAGCATAAATTAATGCGAATTTAGGTAATATACATGACCGATATGTCTTAAAACTTAATTTGGGGATCTGATGCGGAATTGACAACGGGGGGACAACGTTATCTACCAAATCATATAGGTACATAGAATAAGTTTTGATGAAGGGGTCTCATCTCCCCAGCTAAAAAATTAGAGTCAGATTTTCCCTTAGAGAATTTTCCGACATTTTTTAAATGCAAACGTGTAGAAGCATTTAAGTGAATGTGTGTGAGTGTGAGAGAATTATTTTTTGCGTGTATGAGTGTGTGTAATTGATGTGAAGTTACCTATTCCTATTATAGCACAAGGCTAAATGTGCATTAAGAAAAGTAGGACGTAGGAATTCATAAGCGAAACGGGTTGAGAACGATATAAATATAGTGACTATCCTCATTAGCGTATATACACTTGTATGCAGGTGAGTTCATGCAGAAATTTTCTTGAAAATTATGCTTCCTTTTAGTTTCTTTGAAATGAGTAGGGATAGAATAAGAGTACTTCAAATTAACAATGTTTTGCTAAATTGCTAATTGGTTTGGTATGAGACAGGAGTTTGTTTAATTCGGTATAGTCTTTAGGAAGCGCAACATGTCATGTCATCATCGATGTGTCAATATAGCTAATATAGCCTTTCTGAAGATAATACGTGGAAATACCATTTCCTTCTAAAGTCTAGAAACAAAATCATTGATTAGGCCAACAATCTAGACTTTGACACTCATTTACCTTTACTATCATGAAATTTTCTCCTGATTGACTGGGAGAAAGTAATCATTTTTCCCTGAGGAAGCATACCTGGACAAATGTAATTTGTGAGTGCAAATTTTTGCATACAGTTAATCAATCAGTTAAAACTGTTACATGCATATTAATTTCGCCAAACTAGGTGTGATTATTAATATTATCCCCCAACCACAACACGTGTTGCTTCATATTCATATTATCACTTTTATTTCCTCTTGTGGTTTTCTTCTCCTTGCACATTATTCACGGCTCGTTGACCGAGCCAGCAAGTTCCGGTCCGTCTGTTATGCTAACTATAGGTAATACGAATATGGTGAGAAATATCTAGAGGGGCTAATTTTTTGCCTAAAATGTGGGCTTCCCACACAGTGCACTAAATGGCTATATGTCATCCACTCATCCATCATCTTTTTAATTACATACTAATATTCTGGACCTAGCCATTCTGACGAGGAGCTCCTCAGAGGAACTTCCTCTTTAGACAAACAATGTTAGGGAAAGGAGGAAATATCTTTATAGGCCGATCGGACTAGGTCTGTCTGGCTGTCTATCAGTTTATTCACTTTATTCCAGTTTTAAGTATGTACAATTGTAATTTGCATATCTGTGTATATAGTATATAGCTATATGCTAGTGACATGTTTTGCAGATATTTTTCATGCAAATTAAAACAGTGATCTTAATAACTCCATTTATTCATGTTAGACACATTCCAGTGAAAGCTTATTTTAGTCCCAGTCCTAGTACATGAACTTTCACTTTCACCCAAGTAATAATGAGCACTCACTAGTGCCATCATTATATCATGTTCATATATATCAGGCAAGCATAGTTGGATCCGACATCCGACCTGCAGTACTCAGGAGAAAGCAAGTTAATGCATGTATGACACCTTTGCATGTTCTTGTCATTTTCACTTTCACTTATGTAAATGAAGGAATGATGGTGGAGTAGTAGCATATTACTTATGTTTTTATAATATACTGTGAATGTAATAGAGTCAGTGAGAGAGTTACCGTGCACCTATATATTACCTTACATCACATCATGTTATATTGGAAATTCTCTCCGTTTCAGTTCCAGTAATGAGCTGTCTGTCAAGCCAACCACGTCCGTGACGTAAACTATGAGTTGGTTGTAGGATGTCCTTATGCGTGAGGGATAATGGGAGGTCAACAAACTAAAGACCGAGGACCATCCAGATCTCAGAGACGTCCCAACTACTTTGGGACGAACGTTTTTGCAGAGCATCACGGTAAAGGCAATCACTCTTACAATTTGAATTTTCATTAACTGATCGTATCTTGGCCTGGCAAACATTTTTGCCAAGGACTGGGGAAATGCTTTAGAAAATGAGCATTTAAATAATGTATTTTAAATGTTTGACCAAGCAGAAGCTCTTCTGGCTGGGCGCCCCTTACCCGAGCCTCCAGAGTGGCTGGAAGCCTTTCCAAAATGGACGTCAAAAGACAATCTGCTTTCAGACGGGGATGATCTATTTATTGCTCTATACGATTTCCAGGTAAAGATATTAATATTTGTTGTAAGAGACAGTAATACGAGGATTTTAAGATGTACCATCATCAATCAGTACAAATATCAACATGATTTGCTTTGCAGGCCACTGGAGAAAACCAATTATCCCTGGCTAAAGGGGAGAAAGTCCGTGTGTTAAGTTATAATAGTAATGGAGAGTGGTGTGAGGCTCGGTCCTCAACTGGGCGGGTTGGATGGGTCCCCTCCAACTATATCTCGCCTATTAATACACTTGAAAAGCATTCCTGGTATGATTTGTTCATATGGTAAATATATGTTAATAAGGGTGAAAGCATTTATATCATCCCCTTCTTGTGTGACTTCCCCTTTCCCACATCCTATCCTTAATGTATCTAAATGAGTATTATGCAATAATTTTGCTTTCTCCGTTGGATTAAAGGTATCATGGAAGGATTTCCCGAAATGCAGCAGAGTACTTACTTAGTTCAGGTATTAATGGATCCTTCTTAGTTCGTGAGTCTGAAAGTAGCCCAGGCCAGCGTTCCATTTCTTTAAGACATGAGGGGAGGGTCTATCATTATCGCATTAGTCAAGATGGCGAGGGTAAAGTATACGTAACGGCGGAATCAAGGTAATTTAAGAGTCCTCCCAGTAGTTTGCAATTTGCATTCTTCGTGATGTTGTCATAATTGATTTATCTTGTTTTTATTTTTGTTTCTCTTCAGATTTTCCAGCTTGGCGGAATTAGTCCACCATCATTCCATGCATGCTGATGGGCTAATAACGCAACTTTTATATCCTGCCCCAAAGTGCCAAAAGCCAACTTTATTCGCTATTTCCCCAGGTAAGTTGATATGCCTTAATTGTGTGTTGTGGTGGGTTATCTGCTTGTCATTACTCATTGAATTGATATGAAACTGACGTGACCATGTCTGGAAACTTTGCAGAGCCGGATGAATGGGAAATAGACCGGAGGGATATAGCAATGCGTCACAAACTGGGAGGGGGGCAGTATGGCGATGTTTATGAAGCCTTCTGGAAAAAGCGTGATGGCACTGGTTTTACAGTGGCTGTTAAAACACTTAAGGTACAGATAAATAAGAACAACATTTGTTAAGCGCATTAAATCCCGAATGAATCATTGCATAATTCTCTATCTATGCATTTGTCTTTTATAGGAGGACACAATGGCTCTGAAAGATTTTCTGGAGGAGGCAGCTATAATGGTCAGTAATATTTCTTTTTAAGTTTCCTTCCATGCGTCCATAAACAATAATTTTGACATTATTTATTTTTTTATTTTTAGAAAACGATGACACATCCCAACCTTGTCCGCCTAATTGGTGTTTGCACGAGGGAGCCTCCATACTACATCATCACGGAGTTTATGGAGAATGGGAACTTGTTGGACTATTTAAGAACTTGTGACAAAAATGTTGTGAATGAGCTGGTGCTGCTTCATTTTGCTACACAAATAGCGTCAGCCATGTCGTACTTAGAATCTAGGTAAGAACGGGCTGAATTACTGTATTATTGGAGTTATTTGCATTGCATGCAAAAATAAAAATCTTTATCTTTCTCCTACATGAATCTTTTATGCTTTGCAGAAATTTTATTCATCGAGATTTAGCTGCCAGGAACTGTTTAGTCGGAGAAAGTTTTGTAGTGAAAGTGGCAGATTTTGGACTGGCTAGATTAATGAGGGATGATACGTATACTGCTCATGCTGGAGCGAAATTTCCAATTAAGGTAATTGTATTAAGTAACGGGATTGAAGAAATGGGACTACATAAATACTATGAATTCCTAATAAAATCTAACATAATTTTTACCCTTACTTTCAGTGGACTGCGCCAGAAGGTCTCGCATACAACAAATTTTCTACAAAGGTAAATTCCTCGTTATTACTGGAAACTACATCAGTAGAGACGATATAGTAGCTGTTTACTTACATTTACTTACTTCAATTGTTCCGAATATGTAGAGTGACGTGTGGGCTTATGGGATCCTATTGTGGGAAATCGCTACTTATGGCATGAGCCCGTATCCTGGAATCGATCTCACAGAAGTTTATCATGCTTTGGAGAAAGGCCATAGGTATGCCACATCCGACTACTCTGATGATACTAGTGCACTTGCTATTAGTTTTTGAAAGAATACAATTTTGATGATACGATGTGTTACGTTTTCGTTACTAGAATGGATTGCCCACCCGGTTGCCCAGAAATAATTTATGAAATAATGAAGTCCTGTTGGAAATGGGATGCAACAGACAGACCCCATTTCTGGGAAATCCATGCTACATTAGTTTCACTGATGCAGCCAGTGCAATATTATGAGGATGATGACATGATTGATCCTCCAACAATTCCTTCATTTACGACCATTGACGCCGGGCTTATAGGTATGCTTTCATTTTAGCCTTATTTCCGGCACGAGTGGAAGTAACGATCATGCTGGCCTTAAAAATCTGATTTTAATTTGGCCTACTTCTTTCTTCGATTAACAGATCCTCAACAATCCTCCGTATTCCTCTCAACTTTCACCGGAAGTCAGCAAGGAGCAATGAATCACGTTGGAAGTGGTGGAGCTCCCATCATGAGGCGCAATAAAAAGGGGAAGCAGGCTCCGGCTCCCCCGAAACGAACTAGCTCATTCCGCGACTCCCAGTGTGATCTAGACCCAGACAGTCAGTCTTACGGTTTAGAGGACTCTGCAGAGTTGCAGTATATCCGACGACGAGAAAATGCATCCTTCGAGAAACTTGCGGATTTGACGGATGCGGACTACGCAGACTTGAGTGGGGCTGATGCTGACGAGGATTCAGACGAAGTATCAGATACCGCACAATCTGTACCTGAAATGAAGACCAGTAGAGATTTCCGGGACAGATCCTCCAGTAGGGGGAAAGGGGCTAATAAGTCTAGGACGTACCCAATAAAGGATCATTTGGGGATGAATAAACTATCGCATAACCACTCCAAACCACAAGTTGTTGCATTAGAGGAAGTCAATGTACGAAAAGCAATTAACCGATATGGGACCTTACCCAAGGGAGCACGCATAGGTGCATATTTAGATTCGATGCGACAGGATCCCTTATCAGGAGGAGGGGAAGCACCTTCAGACAGTTATTCTGCAGATGCGGGAGAAATTTTGGAGAATGCCTTGTTGAGGAAGCCTAACCTGCAGCAAGCCAAAAGTAGTAAACCAGTCAAACAGGTAACCACTCAATAAAACTTTTGCAAAGAGAAAGTACACAATTAGTTATGCAATTAGTACAGCAATTCAATTAAATTGTGACTTGTTTGTATAACAGCAGGTTATGTCACCAGGCAGAACCAAGAATAGCAAAACAAGTTCTCCAAGGGCTCGTCATAAATCACCGATTGAATCTGGTCTAGGAAAACCTTTAGTCAGTAATATTCACATGTCATGTTTACAGAGTAGCAAGTCAACTTCGAATAGTCCGATTCTGGAAAACAACCCGCTTCTTAGCACGTCAGCCTCTTCACTTAAGGAAGCCTTAGAGTTAAAGCTCATTTCTGAAATTAAGGAAAGCTCGAAAACGAAAAAGCCCCTGTCTCAAATACCTACTAACGGAATATCATCTCAAGCAAAAGACACAGATAATGATGTAAGTAATTCATTAATTAACTAGCGATTAATCAATTACATACATTGTGACCTTGTACTCAACGTATACTCTTGAATTACATTTCAGGGAAGAGATAATCTCTCTCCAGTCCCATCCAACTCCCCAGCTCTCCAATTAGTATCAGAAATCTTCGAAAGCTTGAAGGTCAAGAATGTGAAACAACTAGAACAAAGGAAAGAGAATGACTACGGAGATGAGGAGAGATCACTGACAAAAGCCTCGTCCCTGGAAGTCGGCCCCCAGCCTCATGAAAACATTGAAAACTTAAAGTCCAGACTACGCAAAGTTTCCAAATCGTTGGATGGAGGGAACGAAGGCCCCCCTGTACCCATGCCCATCATTGCCAACAAACATGACACGCTAGTCGGTGGAACAGTCTTGGAAACCGCCGAAGAGTCTGGGGAACAAAATGGGAAGGAGAAGCGTTCCAGTACTGGTAGCATCACAAAGGTCTTAAACTAACCTAAGCTAACTTAAGACAACATAACCCAAAACTTTCAAAGTTAATTGCATGTCAGCATGCTTCCACAAACTCGAATTCCGAAATTTTATTGCTTCGTCATTACAGTTGCAGAAACTGTGGGAAGGGCAGGGGAAAGTGACCGGAGGAGGGGATTCCATTCCCAAGCCGCAGGAAAAGCAGCAACAACCAAAGAATTCGACCAAAGATATTTTAACCGATGGACTGAGCTCACGAAATAAACTTACTACTACTGAACAGCCCCCGATCAAACCCAAACCCTCACCCGACAAACCTTCCGAGGATAAGCGGAGAAAAGACGAGAAGCCCCTTCAGCAGTCGAAGAAACCGGCCGAAGAAGTAAATGATAAAAACTATTCAAAAACTAACTCTAAGACTGATGGCAATAAAGTAACTCGGGTGAAGCGGGTCTGGCCACCTGTACCTTCTTCCTCTGAAAATGACAAGCCTGCAATTCCCTCAAAGCCGATGACGGGGAAAAAATCGAACCCTATTAATCCAATTTATGCCACTCCTTCTCAACGGCAAGATTACTCTAGTCGAAGTAAGTTACCCAATTGCATATGTAATTACGGCGCATTTTGACAGGAATATTTATACCGAATTGGCAGTCTCATGCATTTCATTGCTTTCTCTTTACTTTCACCTTCTTCCCCGCAGTTTATGAAGAAGGGTCCGGCGCCCTGATAGACCGGTCGGAAATGGTCAAGAAGTGGCTTGCCTTGGATGCGATGATTACAACGCTGACATGTTCCACTGGAAATCTCATTCCTATTCTAGAAGAAGCCAATATCCTCCTCCTCTGGTAAACCCCTTTCCAAACCACATTTGTATTATTTAAGTAAGTGTAACATAGTCTGCATTGGTCCTATCATGTCTGTTTTGTTGCGCTACTTTGTATTAGGGGTCAAAAATACGCGGAAACGCTGAGTCCTGTGTCAAGATTCCAAATGATGCAAGTGAACTCCAAGCTGGAGGCTAATATCCAGGAGAAGAATTTGCATGAGCTCCAAAACATCCTCAGAGATTTTGCTAACATAATTCAAAGATAAAAGTCATTTTTAAAACAAAAAACTGTCATCTGATTTTATAATAACTGTTAATTAAGGTTTATTACATGCCGCTATTTGTACGTATGCGTTATAGCGTTAAAATAACTATGTAATATTTAAAAATTAAATTAAATTGTAATATGATCAGATCATCCTGATTGATTGATTATTTATAAACATAGGTCTTTTTTATATTATACATACACTTAATTCTGAGATAGGAAACGTTATAAATGTTTTGAAATGTTCTTTGTCACTTATGTACCGGATTCCAAAAAACTTAAATAATTATTATTATGATTAGTAATTTACCATGTATTACATTATTACTTACTTTACCTTATTAATTTACTAATGATTATGTAATGTGTGGGCCATTTTCGATATGAGAATTTTAATAACCTGCTAATAACAATAACAATAGATACACACTTACTGACTACAACAATAGATAAAAAAGAAATCTTAAAATATCTATCGTATCCGTATCATCATCGTATTCTTCATCTAATAGCAGATAATTAAACTATACCTACCCAACATATTTACCTACACCATATATATTTACTGTATTGGTTAAATATAACTCTCGTTTGTTACGCTATTTATATAACTTGAATCTAATTTAAAAAAGAAATTAAATTAGCCAGCAATTTAAAAAGAAATATTATGGCGAGGCATAGCTGATTTATATTATTGCACCATTATTATATCGCATTGAATCGCATAACAAAGGGAAGATGGATGACTGGATGCCTGCTCCTGCTTGATTTAAACAACTCGGGGTATTCTGAGACAACGCGAACGACTTTCTCCAACTTTCACTTCTTGCAGGACTTATAATTTATAAATTCTCAAAAAGCGTTTAGACGCAATTTGAGAAATAAATTATGCTATTATATTACTGCAAGTGCACTCCTACTGCCGACTAAATTGTACTGACATGAAGAAATAAAAACATTTTAACGCTTTACTGGAATAAATTGATTTGCTGATTTTCTGATCAAACAGCCTCCTTTACTCTTTATTCATATACACAAAGTCAAGTTAATTTCACTGAAGGTGGTTAGTTGATTAAGCCTTAAAGTAAAAGTACATGAAGTTGTTAAAATATTAAATAACAATGAGCCTAGTAAGAAATACAAAAAAAATATAATCAAACGGCACAACTTTGTAAATGCTTTAACTTGACCAAAATGGTTATGACTTATCACATCGCTTTCTCATTAAACATCATCATATCAACTGTGGTAAAAAGCATCATAAAACTCAAGCCAAATATTCATGTAAAGAATGCAAAATCAACAACCTTCCTTCCGAGCACATGAGTACAAACACACATTCGCAAGGCAAATCCATTAAATTTAAGTCTGCAGGACTAAACTACATGACATATATATTATTGCATTGTCGTTTTGTCATACAAAGTAACTGATACTGATAGAAAAAAAACACAATACATAGTAGAACACTTGAAATCAGCTCCTTCCGGTTGGTTAGTCCCAAGACTCTTCATCGGCTGCAGGTGGTGGGGGTGGCGCAGAAGTTGATGGAAGGTTATTGCCAAAGGACTGTCGGGGTCGCTTAGCAGATGGGGCTGGGGTATCATCCCAATTATCATCATCCACCTTGGCACGTTTCCCCCCGGGAGTTCCGGTAGCACCCCAAGCGTCATTCGCACTTGTCTTTGGTTTCCCAACGTCATCCCAATCTTCATCGTCAACCTTCTTACTAGCAGCACCAGCACCCCAACTATCACCACCCCCACCCGATTTCCTTCCTGAGTCTCCCCAACTACCCCCACCACCGGATTTCCTCCCCGAGTCTCCCCAACCATCAGTGCAACTTTGACGACTTCCTCCACCCCAGCCAGAAGTGTCGCTACCGCTACCACTGTTTCCGAATGAACGATTCCTGTTACCTCCTCCGCGTCCACCACCTCCCCGTCCCCCACCACCACCACCACCAGTTGGGCATTCCCGTGACATATGACCAGCTTCACCGCATTTGAAGCAGGTCCTTGGACCACCGCCGCCACCACCTCCAAAGCCCCCACCCCCGCCGCCCCCAGTTGGACATTCCCGTGACATGTGGCCTACTTCACCGCATTTGAAACAGGCACGATCTCCACCTCCAGCTCCACCGCCTCGTCCTCCTCCTCGACCCCTTCCTCGGCCACCGCCGCCGCCACGAGATCCAAAGCCTCTGTCTTGACTTGAGTCATCATTACCTCCTCCAAATGAAAATGAGTTACTGTTACTGCCGAAATTACTTCGGCTTCCAGGAGCTGGAGCCGCATCCGCCAATTTTCGAAGAGTCCTAATTAATTCAAACGTTCGCAGGCCCATTTTCATAGAAAAGGTGGTCATTGGTGGCAAGCTGTCCTTGTTGGCAACTTTGCTCATGTCGAGATCCGCCCCTTTCACATAGTCCACCTCGTTGGCGAATCCGTGGTTGGTAAAGAACTTTTCAATTGCTGTGGTAGACCAGAGTTCGGCATCCGGTATCCCTTTCGGCTTATCTTCAACAGTAACAGTCTCTTCCTCCATCTTCCCTACTACCTCCCCCGCTCCTTTCCCACCACCTTCATCGCCGTTCTTCTTCTTCTCCGAGTTATCCTTCACGTCTTTCCCCTTGCCAAAATCTGGGGGTCTTGAAATTGAACCGCCGTCACCGCCAGTACTTTTAGTATCGACATTGACTGCTGAATTCCCGCTGTCCCAGTCGTCTTCACCTCCATTACCAGTTGCAGTTTCTACCGGCCGAGTAGCAGCGCCTGGCGTTGTTGATGTTGGTCCTCCTCCACCCCCAAGTCGAGTTACAATTGGGACCGGTTCCTTGTCCCAACAAGGGTCTTCTGGGTCCCACCAACTGCTAGCTGGAGCTGAGGAGGATGCAGCAGCCGGAGTTGGCGTTCCAGCTACTTCCCCAGGCTTGGAGGTTTCACCACCACCGACGTTACTCAACACCGACGATGACGCCGGCATTGAGGAAGGAAGAGGACGTGCAGTTGCCTCGGCTTCTGTCGGGGCGTCCATCTGGGGCATTTTTATTGACTGGAAATTGAAGTACACGCAAACAACCAATGACCAAGTTAGTTAAAATGATTAAAAAAGCATCAGTTTAATGTATTGATTAGGAGCAGTTAGTTAACTGCCCATCAAACAATCAACTTCCATTTTTTATTTTTACATTTTACAGCTTTGAAATGCTATGCCATATTCTTTGTACTGCTTACTCCTTACAATATGTTACAATGACTCACCCAATTACTCTTCAAGGCTTCCGCTAATGTCTTAATTACAAAATTTCTCCTCCTTTTAAACCGTCAAAAACCCATCCAGCAGCATCAAGTGTCCAGCAGAAGAAGCCTCTGTCAGTCCTGTTATGTTAAAAAATAAAGAATGTATTTAGGCAAATAATTTATTAATCAATTTTAAAATCACTAATCATATCATTAATTAATCCAAAATTTAACTTAAATGCATTTAATCCAACAACTTTTAACATTTAAACTATAAAAACAAAAATAAAAACACCGGTTTTGTTTAGGTTTAATACATTCACTTACTTATTTTATTAGTTATAGTTAGACAGTTAAATGCTCCACAAACTAATTGAGTAAAAAAATAATTAACTTAATTAGTTCTGCAATTAGTAAATTGACAGGACTGACAATACCAAAATAGCGAAATCAGTAAATCTCCACCGGCTAGTCCGACTGTCCGACAGGACCGAATCCGACTCGAGCCAAGCTGAAATGTGAAATGGAACGAGAGAGACGCTTTCAGCTTTTGACTTGAGACGAGGACGAGACAGGACTGCACTGGAGAGTGGAGACCAGAGACCATGAGATGATTGCGTGCATGCGTGATTCTTTTTCGGTGGTTGTTGGTGGTGTGGGGGCGTGGGGGAACTGGAACCGGGGGAAGGATATGGAATGAAACCAACGTGACTTTGAAATTATCATATAATCACATAGATAAACCAGAATCATCTCATAATATGCAAATAATTTGAGACAACTTACTCAACATATTCTCAAGTCGCCCCAAAAAACGTTTCGTGAATTTTGGAAAGATGGATTGAGGCGAGGATGAGTTTAAGATATTCGCTATTTCATTTCATTGCTCTCTAGCCAAACTGTGAACTGTTACTGATGCTAATATTACTGATATGATAATTTGATTAATTTAGTTAGTTTCACATGCTATCATCATAAAAAATGGTAATTTTATGGTCAAAAGATATTTTCTCGCGATGCCAATATGTATGCCATAGGTATAGTCAGTCAGTCAAAAGACCACACACATAGCCCAGGGTATTGGTATGGCTCATGCAAGGCGCACCTTCTAAACCAAGAGGTTCCCTTTTACTACGTCTACGTCCCAGTATGAATATGTAAACAGCTGCAACAACACGCAAATAGCCACGAACGAACTCATCTTATGATGATGATCTTATCACTCTTTTGTTCGCTCGCTCAGCCTTCCCTTACGCAATTAAATTTAACTGTAGATACTACTGTAATAATGTTAAGTTAATAGTAAATTAGTAAATAGAAGTAAGGGTGCGTCTGGACTCTGGATTTGGACAGCTGATAAAGTTTAGGAGTTTCTAGTGCATTTGATTGTTGTATTGATCATATTGTTTTTGTTGTGACTATTGAAGGATTAAAAGCATCAACTTAGACACATTTGAAAATACCAAGACAAAGTTAATCAGTGATTTATAAAAACAGATTAGCAATTTTAGCCTTTCAGCTCCTGATTAAATTCGTGATGGGTTGAAATATTTTTAGAAGAAGGGAAGTCGGGAAGTGCAAGCAAGGCCAGGGGACTAATTAACTAATTATGAATTAAGTTTAACTCGGGTTGAGTAGTTTGCGTATATATGACCACAGATCAATGAATTAGAACTAGATATGAAAAGGTAATGCTATTTGTATGGGAGGTTTTTGTGACTGGGATTTTGTTGATCAGGAACGATTATCTCCTCAGTGACGACGATTTTACATTAGAATCCCTATCTTAATTTTTTAATTTTTAGCGTTTCAAATTAAATTACTATGCAAATGGTTCCTCGTAAACAAACTTTCGTCGTCACAAAAATAGGCGACCTTTTTCATATCTAGTTCTACTTATTGGTCTGTGTATATGACCTTCATGTCATTATTGTAAATTGCTAGTTAAGTTTAAGTGTATTATAGTTAGATTTAATCAACTTACCTGGTAATTATAAATTATTCCGCCAATTTCCATTAATTATTTAAATTCATCTAAATTTAATTTAAAATGGATGATGAAAACAGAGTCGATCTGAAATATATACAATATAAATATATATGTATTAATGTCAATTTTAATTTAGTAAAAAAAATGTTCCATTATTATTTTCCAGGTAAAATTTCCACCGTCGATTGACCGAGGATTTAACAATCAGCTCAACAAACAAACTTGGTCGGTGACGTTACTTGTTTACTAGTCAGGGGATCACCTCCCAAGTGGACAGAAGAACAAACATCTGTAGTATTCCTTGTATCACATCCAGTACGTCACTTTCATTACTGACCGAATCTTTGATCCTGGTTGGGTAAGATTAGATTTTCATTTCAAAATATTTGGCTTAAATTAATTAATGGAAAATTTAATTCCGCCATTAACATGATGGAACATGCGAATGACTGGAAATTAAGATTTGTATTTATTTTTATTGGATATTTAGAAGAAAAAATGGCTGGAATCTCCCTCACGTATCTGTGTGCTACAATTTTGGTAGCGCACCTGTGCCTAATAGCCGTCCCAGTTAATGGCGACCTCTTCCCATTGCCGGAATTCACCGGAAAGGATGTGACTGGAGCAGTATTTGGGGCAGAGAATGATGAAATATTCCCTGTTGCATTTGGTGATCTCAACGCTGACAAGCTGACTGATGTGGTTACCGTCACACGGGACAAATCTTCACTAGTTGTACTTTACTCCAATCAAGAAGCTCCTCATCTCCGTAAAGCTGTGCATTGTAACATCCGGACCGAAAAAAATCATACAGTGGAGATCGTAGGGGTGGCTCCAGGGGACTTCACTGGTGATGGCCTGATGGACCTGGCTGTAACCGTTGAGCAACTTGGGACTAAGGACAAGGAAGTCATTATCTTGAAGGGGGATGCAAATGATGTAATATGCGATTCAGGCGCGGAGAAAGTAACTGCTGTGATGGTCCAGGAACCCTTGGCTGCCGATTTCAATGGGGACATGATTGTCGACCTGATTGGCGAAGCTTATGAAGATGACAAGAATGAATCAGGTCATAAAAATGTCAAAAGATGGGTTTGGTTGTTCAAGGATAGCTACGCTGCTGAATCACCAAAGGAAATTCCTTTCACCTTGAAGGATGGGGACAGGATTATCACAGAAGGTTTCCGTCACATGGCCCGTCCTTCGTCCAATGCTTTTGTCGATCTGGATGGGGACTACATGCCGGAGCTCGTCATTGTCGCGGAGACCACTGAGAGGGAGCGCGTGGAGAAAGCTACCAGGGACATCAAACATGTAATCGAAATGTACAACGTGGTCGTAAATGAAGCGGACAAAAGAGCTCCAGTAACCTTCACCAAGAAAAATGAAGACATTTTTATCAAACGGGAAGGGAAGTCCATTGAAACAGTCGGCCAGCCACTTTTCATTGATTTAAATCAGAGCGGGGTATTAGTTTATATTCTTCCCTACTGTGAGAAAGAAAATTGCAAGGAGGACACCCATTCTGGATTGTTGGCTGTTGTAAATGAAACTACAATTGCACTCCCATTACAAGGGGCTGATTACGATGGCAAGAAGTGGAAATGGAAGTATGCAAGCCGAGGAGAGGAAAACACCCGGTCATCCTTCGACAGCTACTACTCTCGTACCATATCGTTACGCGTCGGAGACTACAACTTGGATGGTTTTCCAGATCTCATCGGAGTTGTCGCGAGCGATTCAGAAACCGAAGGAAAGTCTGAGAAGAGAGCTGTTGTTCTGGAAAATGTTCCTTGCAAGGACTCTGACAAGGGTAAATGCCCCTTCTCACGTACCTTCAATTACAGATTCGACGTGCTTCAACATTACGGGAACGTGACACTTGCCACATTTTACGATATCCATGATGACGGCTTGATCGATGTATTCCTCGTGAGACGCTCAGATAACGGAACTAAGCATGGAGGAAGAAAATACGAAGTGAGAGCATTTGAGAATAGTCCCGACTATGACTCCAATTTCTTCAAGGTGATGGTTCTGTCCGGTCGTCAATGTCCCAAATGCCCGCAGAATGGGATCCCCTACGGGAATGTCATCACAGGGCCTATAGTAAAATATAGTACAACAACGCAGCTTGGGGAGCGTCAAACTGCCATCGCCGCTCAGAACTACAGGAGCTCCCATCTTTCGTTGGATCTCCCGTATACAATATTCGGGATCGGCCACTCGCCCAATTTCGTGGAAACGTTAACTGTGGGGGTCAGTCCAACTCCGGAATTAAACAGGACGCACGACTGGCCACAAATCATCCCCAATAGTCAAATAATCGTAATTCCTCCGTTGAGTAAAACAACTGGGTCATGGAAGTTCAAGTTGTTCCTAACTCCTAGTGATGCGGTCTGGAAAACCTTTGCCGTCCTCATTGGGGTAATCCTAGTTGTATTGTTGATAGTCTGTGCGCTCCAGTATAAGGAACGGAAGGAGGACAAAATGGACAGGCTTCAGGAAGCACATAGGTTCATGATGTAACATGATGTAACATGTAACCCAAGTTTGCACTGTACTAGCTAGAAACTAATTATGAATGTGATGATACAATACCTACCTAATACCTAAAAATGAATTTTATGAAAGACGACAGTTAAAATGTAAACTCGCATTAATGTTTACGTGATGTGTAGGTAAATTAATACCAAACCAATTAGTAAGCGTACTAAACTAAAGGTATCCACTCCACTATACACTTACAAAAATCAAATCGTTTCAGTCAATCGTATGTAATTAGAGGTAATTATGTAATCTATAAAGTAATCAAGTAATCATATTGTATGTAGCCAGCTATATATTGTATTGTAACTTACAAATCTGTAAGTATAAAATTAGCGACAGTCAGGTTCGGACTCTGTGTATTATTTAAAAAAAGTTAGTGTAAGTTGAGTAAGTTCTCAGTTTAGTTGATTGTGATAAAGATCTTATTTTATTATGGTGGACATTTGTGGACGCTTCTTCTCACTTTTGTTTTTCTATGTATTTCTGCATTTATTTCATGTTAAGTTATAATTATGGAGCAAAGTAAAAAATAAAGCCAGTTTAATTTCTGAAAGATAAAAAATCCGGGCTAGTCATATTGAAGAGGCAAGTAAATTAAAAAATGTATTGCGGAATAGCGTTCACTTCATGGCCACAACCAACCCACTCTGGGCCAGGGATCGGGGTAAGCTATCGAATCTATTTTTGGGGGTAATTTTTAAAACTCTTTGCTGTCGCGTT
>JAQIXQ010000616.1:0-24306 GCA_034700485.1 Pseudosinella alba
CGCTTCGCATTTCCAACTCCATCCACGCACAAGACAAGGTTCTCATTTATCCTGGCTAGTTGATCGAGTGCAGCATCGGATAAGGTCTCCATCATCCTCACACGAAAGCACAAAGTAGGGAAAATATGGTATAAGTATATTGGAGACTACTCAAAGTAGCAACAGCAACTAAAAGATTTGAGGTAGCAAGATTAAATGTAGCTGATTAACTTGCCTTAAAAAAGTAACCTCCGTTCCTGGATGAGACCAACTGTGGACAGGCCAGCACATCAATCGCCTACTGTACCCGCACAGCATACAGATCCCATCCTCAAATCTCCAACAAGGAACGTCCTTCAGTTTTGGGTAGTTGAGGGATTCATCAGTCCATTTGCATATGAATAGGGGCTGAACCGCAACAATATACACTCTCTTTCACCAATTTAATACGTGAACAAAAATAAATATAAAAATCACCGAACTGAACTGAACTGAACTATTCCATTTTCAATATTGAACGGAACAAAAGTGAAAGAATGTTTGTTTGGGCAAGTCACATTTTATAGTCATAAAATATACTTTTGACAAAAAGGCCATGCTCACAGCAATATTCAAGTTGGTTCAAATGGTTTTGAAATCCAATATCAGTCACAGTATGGTGTCCTCTCCTCGGTGTGGACAATAAATACATTTCCCCCAAAATCGCCAACTAAATCTGTTTCTGATATTTATTGAGGTTATGTCAATCGTATTCAATGAAAAGATCAAGTGTCCGATGCGATCACATGAATCACATCTAACTTCCTGTACTATATATTGTTTCTGGGGTAAGATGAGTCGTTGATTTCCACCACACACGACGTTATCATATCATCCACATTTATTCCGTTCCTAGCTAGCAATGCACCAACTTGGACTAAAATTTACTGTTTCCTCTGCTTTCTCCCTATTCCTTTCCATGTCAAGGGAGGAAAATGGGACCGAAATAGAATGCATGCCAGCGCCAGCCAGACATTATATTTTTGTAGTGCACTGGGACAGAGCAATAAGTCTCCGAGCATATGAACCTCTCATTGCATATGACTTTACTCATCCATGCATACGTCATATTCAACCAGAGAAAGTGCCTAGAAGCAGGGACAATTGTATTATTAGCTTTCTCTCATTTTGAAAAATGGAATACATTTTCCCGTCAGGCATGCAATTTCGTGGCGAATAATAGATTGTACTTACCTATGCATTAAAATGATTTTAGAATGGAAAATGGGCTAACATTTGAATAATTTCGTCAGGGTAAGGGATAGCGGAAGGAAGGCTGAACGAGTGACTTAAGAGACTCAAGTGAAAGTAAAGAACTCCGTCAGGGATTCATTGATCGAAATAGAGTGAGATATAATATGTGTTGGGATTCGAGTAGCTAGTTCATGATGCGGGATTGGATTTTGCATCTTGCACTGTCCAATCCACCAACTCATTTATATTTATTGAAGTTGGGGAAACCATATAATAAGCCTTGATAAGAAACTGATTTACTCAAATTCAATTTCAACTTCAACCTGTTGTTGTACTCTGTGCTCAACAAGGTTGGGAGGTAAGGAGAGGTGAGATGGAAAGCTCTTTTCTCGAGATGCAGTCGTAAAAATACTATTAAAAATCTTATCAGTATTGCTCTTGACTTTCTTCCTAGTAATAGCTCCACTTTTAATAAGACGACGAACCTCTAATATGAGTTAGGGTGGGAAGAAGAGGTAATATGGGTGGATGCAGGGTGTCTGGATTAGGTAGAAAATGAGTTTCGCATTAAGTGGCGGATGAGGAGAAACGGTTACTCTTGCCGAAAGGTGTGAACTGTGTGGTGATGAAGTGGTGGCAGTGGTTTATGAGGCAAACAGTGCCAAACTTCAATAAACTTCATTTTCACTTTTCTTCTACTTGCATTCTTTGTACAAGTTGAAAATATACGCATTCTCCTCAGCTGAGGAAGACATGAAATTACCGGAGGCAACTACAAGAGAGGAGAGAAACCGAGAGATATTTGGGGTGGAAGGAGTGAAGTTATACGTGAGACTGACTGCGAGTGTGACCCACATCCACGAAAGAGAAGCAGACATATTTTCTGCTTTTGTTCTATCCGACCTGTCCATTTTGACTTCCCTCGATCATTCCATATGCAAACAATCCAGTTTCACCCTCACTAAGTTCAATCAAAGGCGTACCAACTAGACAAGTAAACAAAGGTAATGGGATTTTTCGCCGCTTTCATTTCGACTTGATTCAGCTAGCCTAATTCCTAATTTACCAAGGGGCATGGCCCAACTGATAATACCCTAAACCATAGGATTTTACAGCGGACAAGGAAGAGAATGGAAAATATAATAGACTTGGAAGTCAGCACCATACCACATCAAAATATGTTCTTTATATCGAATTTGCTTACGTGTTTCTAGCTTGAAGGAATATTGTACATTTATGAGGATCAGAGAGGAATTACAAAAGGAAATGGAGAAACCATGTGTGAAATAGCCGGCTTATCCAAATTACTCGATTTGCTAAAGTCTGACAGGATTCCACAAGTGGATTCAGATAGTAGAAAGATATACATACATATTTGCCCATATGAAAACATATTGCCATGCAGTCAATAGCAGGAGGGCAAGTACAAAGATATGTAAGCTGACAGTAAATCGGGAGCCATATCAATATCAATTTGGTCAAAAGAGGTTTTATTGCTTTTGTGAAGAAAATCGGATTTCGACCCTTTCTCTGTGCAATACAAAAGAAGCAATATTATATTAAGTTGCAAGAGCTTTATATGACAAAATAAAATATCGATTTCGACTGTGACAGAGTTTTAGACAATCTTTTTCCCTGCGCTGACCATCCAGTTCTGAATTTACCTTTTACCTGTTTGCATATACTCATTCGTTCTGGTTCCAAGTTCACTACCACCTGTAGCCATTTTCTTTTGCTAAAAAGACTTCATTTCCTAACGTCATTTTTGCGATAGTTAGATTTCAATACCAGTACAAAAATTTGCTGGAACATCGAACTTTATAGAGAATTTGCCTGTTACAACACCATTTCACTTTTAAAAGCTATGATGCAAATTGACTTCATTTTGCTGAATACACTTTAATAAAAGGTTACACTTTCATCTGCTTGAGCTCACTTCCTGATTTAGCATATTCCTCGCCAAATGTAAGCATGCATTTGAGCTAATTTGCATTCAATTACTCCAAATCTCTACAATTGAGAAAATTGAGTGACGGCAATGAAAGCTCATTGGAAACCATTCCATTGTCTCCATTACATTAATATATACCTATGTCCTTTAAGGCAGTCTCATCATTATCATTATCACCAACATTCCTACCATCACCATCACCCAACTCAACTTTAGCTCACTCTTGAAATCCACTTTTCACTCACCAAAAGGGAAGCCTAACCACAAAATCTGTTTGAGGAGTGGGATGAAATGGGTTGAAATGAGCTGAATCCGATGAATATATCATGCGGTTCCTTGCCCATCTTCTTGTGGTCTACCCAGGCGAGAATAATAACTAGAGAGAGAATAGTGAGGAAATTTTGCTACATTGGCATTTAATTTTTCAGTAGAGCGAAGAACAAGTCATGGTAAATGGTAGTAGGAGAGTTCAGTAGATGGTTAAACATAAATGCTAAAGGGAAGGTTGAAATAAAATGCCATTTCATTCACCCAAATCTTCATTCCCAAGCAACGTGGGAGAGAAAAAGAAAGCAAAAAGGAACCGCTAAAAATGAAACTGGATGATTTTATTTAGTATACAAGGATGCAGATGAATGGGGATTTCTTATTGAAAATTATTGAAGAGGAAGTGGGGCATTCGTAGACAAGTTTTTGGACTAATTTCGCGTTGCACAAACGATGTTGATTTTTTTCGTGTAATTTGATAAATTTGATAATCAAATTTAGTTGAACAATTCACTTAATTTAGTTAGCATAATGTGTCCGTTCTCAACTAGCCCATGCAGCACTTGCTTGTCAAGAACGAAGATGAATAGATCTAATGTGCTGACTCCGCTACAAAAGAAGTGAGTTAGGAGGAAGAGGAGAGGAGGATAATGAGGGATGAGTGAGCTTTCTCCTGCAATCCAGTTCAAATCCAACTTTGGCTTTTTTTATATAAGCGTGAATGTCATGCCTTCTTTCTTTCCCAACTTTCCCCATCCTCTCTGGCTGTCAGTTACAATCATGTTCCGTGCATACAAAATGTACGGAATGAAATCAAGTGCGTCCTTATCACTCCATTCGCTACATTGTGAAAAGGAAAGTGGGGAGCTCTGAGCTCACTCCAGATTTTCTGCTGACGCTTCGCTATTATCATTTCATTACCTGCAACCTTCATCCTCAGAATCACTAAAACTGCATTCACCTTATAGTGAGATACAAGCTTGGACGACAATTTTTTACAAAATTCTGTCCAGTAAAAATGCAATTGTATTTTGCCGATTTTTTCCTTTCTTCCTCCCTAGCCAGTGTCTGGTGCACGCGGAGACAAAAATGGATTGTACGAGCTTTCAGGTGGAGTGAATGGAATTGGAGGTAAAACGTTCAGGATGATGATCCGGGGCAGACGGGACCCAAAAAATATTATTGCCCATTCTCTCCCTTCTACAACAACAACAACGAAGCAACGACAACAAAATCTCGTTGGAGGAATGTTGGTAGCAATAAACGACAACATTACTTTGATCCCAAACTCCCATTAACCATACCAAAAAAAATGGATCAAGTAAGTCTCATGTTCTCAAGCCCATATTACCATTATGATCATCCTTCCCATTCGGTAATCTCGTCATATAATCCATTCTTGATGAAAGGGGAAAGATAAGGATAACGAGATGATGAAAAAATAAATGTCCTTTAATAAAAGACCTTTATAAAAATTCTACGGAAAATAAATGTCCTTGTTTTTTGCTGTTATTGTTGTTTATAGAAATGGGTCGCTTCCCATCATCCTCCAATTTGGCATTTATAAAAACAAAAGGAAAATTATTTTGCAAAACTCATAAATGTTAATGTTAGGCAATCTACCGTGTATTTTGTCTTGGGGCAACGTGGAACAGTTTACTCGTTAAACCGACAGGAGAGGAATGACAGGCTTAATGAGAATTGAGAATTTTTTTCTTCCTGTCATTTGGAGTTTACTGCTTACTGTTTCCATCTCATGTCTATTATTAGAAAAATGGAAATGTCACACTCAACCATAACCATGCACATGCATGGAAAGGTATTTACAAGTAATATGGAATGGAATGAATGGAATATGCAATTAACTCACTCCCTAATACAAAAACCCTCCCCTGCCGTGAGGTGAGTCCTGAATAATCAAGTCAAACCGTGTGCTCATAGTCATGTGTCTCATATGTTAATGAAGTCATTAAATCACATAAGCCATTACTAAGGATTGCAGAATGGAATCCAAGTTCCGCCTCTTCCGCCACCCTCATTAACTGACACAAAGGGGAACTCATTTAGGGAGGCAGGTATGTTAATTCAACTTTTATGACTACTTTCATTGAGCTCAAGCCATCCATCTGGATCTGGATTCATACCTGGCCTGGTAAAAATGCCATTTTCATATGTCGTCATCATTTCTGTCAATAACAGATTTTTTAGGTGAAATCTGAAATGGCATGGCACGACTCTGCTCTTGACACAATCGAGTGAAAGCGTTCTATCCTCTCATTCCCCGCTGGTTGGGTTGAACAACTCCAAAAGAAAAACTGAAATTTATTTTGCAAATCTGTTTTTAGGTGAATGGGGGAACTATACTTATGACATTATATTTAACCTCGTACACGAACGGGCTAAATATATTTAGTAACTGGCATGGAGGAATTAAAGTAATGTTGGTGTTTTATTCGAACATTTAGAATGACGTATAAATGCATAATGTTAACGTCATATGACAAGTTTCCATTATACTTATGAGTTTTGGTATATGTCATGCTATAGATACCCGAAATGAGTCGAGAAGATGACTGAAATTAAATGTTTTACCGTTAGCCTTTTAGAGAAGCCGAAGTGGGATGACCTGTTAGGCGCCCATAAAAGAAGAAGAGGAACAAAATGAGAGCTGATTATAATAGCATGATGGAGAAGATGGCAACATTTAATGCAAAATAGAAAGACATTTCCGGTTGGCGAAATTAGCATAATTTATTGATCTGCCGGAAAATAGGAATATTTTTTATACTTGTATGTACGTTTGTATCTGTCCATCCATTCCCAAGTTCTGACATTCATCACCGTACACAGATTACAGAATTTTTCAACTTTAGCAATACCATAATTGCCTTCCTTTTCAGTAGAGTAGGGCAAGTACAAAGCACTGAACGAGCTAATTTTTCTGCCTAGCTATTGTAAAGAGAATTGATTATGTATCATATTTTGATTGCAAGAGAATGAGAATTCGGAGAAAGTTACAAATGTGTCAGTGTCTAATACAGAAGATATCATATTTTGATAGTTTGCATTTGAGAACGGAAACAACTAGTTTGGAAGGAGGATTGGTTGCTGGCAGTTGTGACGGGATATGCACGAGATATCCGCACATGTCCTCGTCAGCATTCAAACAGGTAACATTACTGACGTAGATGTTTAGAAAGCGTATCGGACCATGAGTAAGCATTGAGCTGAGACAGAGTTGAGAGCGAATATACCATAACATTTTTGGGAGAAAGTAGGTCACCTAAATGTTTATGTCATTATACAATTTCAAATATTATTTTATCAATAAATTTAGACTATATAACCCCGCGTCATTTAACTATCACACGTCAACTAATCCTAAGTTTTAGCACAAGCACAGGGCATAATATGAGAGTTCATATTATGAAACATTTTCAAGATATATCAACATTAACCAAACAAATTGTCATAATGGCGAGTTACCATATTTTCCCATCTCTACTTATCCTTGTTTCTCTAAATATACTTCACTCCACCGTTGCAAATCTCAGTAAAGGCCAACTCATAAGGGAGCATGAACATTCATTTATTCCATCTTACAGAAAGGAAATATTCTCCGTTTGGAAATCGACGGACGTAATCGAAAATCTGGATCAACTAATATATTCAACCCTGACGGAACAACATTGCCTTATCTATATCATAAACTTTCTTGGGTTAGACATCAATCTTAAGGATTTATCCGAACCAGTATTACTCCAAAAATTTGAAATTGCCTTTGTCCTTTATGGCAGAAGGGGATACATGACTTGGATGTTGGACCACGCCAACAAGTCCAGTTCATTTGTTCACCCTTGCCAAAAGATCGTCCTCGAAATGGGACAAGGGGTCTTGACCTACGTACTTCCCAAGTTGTGTGCCCACCTGGATCTGGATGAATTTGTCAAGAGGAGCAGACCATGGAATTGTGACGTGAAGTTGGACCTTTTTCCTCCACATCCATCCACATCCGAGGAGGCTTCCAGACATTTCAATTCCATCAAGGACGAATGAATAAACTTCCGCTTTCCCTTGAGACACCCATCACCATGGTACCTTTTCTTTATTGGCGTATCTGGAATGAGGAGAAGCTTGCCAAAATTAGTTCCAACTATAAATATCTTCGTTGTCCAGGTAAATTCTGCGAAGGTATCTGCCATGAGGGGCCAATTTGAAGCGATTTCCCGTTGGATAGAGGATTCATTCAGTAAACCGATGGCTTACACTTACTATGAAGCATTGACTGTGAAGTTGTTTCTTGTGAACACGGAACCCATCTCGATGACAAATAGTTTGGTCAACAAGGTCACCCAAATTGGTCAAATTTTACCACTGTACATATGCTTCGAATGCAAAAGCTTACTAAAACCGGATGCAATTGAAATGGGAACCTGGTCAAACTGGAGGAAGTTGTCCAGCCTATCGTCCAACAAAGAGAATTCTGCATCAGGAATTCAAATTGCTGAGCTTCCGGAGCGTGTTGGCACGCGTAACTTTCTCAAGCATTTTGGAGTTTGTGGGAATCTCTTTGGAAATGGTGATGGGCATCAGGCTATGAGACAAATCTTGAAACGGTTTCCCGAGCCGGATGAACAGGTAATCCACTTATCGGTCTATCTGTGGGCTACTCTGTGGAGGAACTATACATACACTGCGGGAAGTATTACGTGCAACACCGAGAAACAAGTAAATACCGAGGCAAGGAGTTCATTGGAGGGGTTCAGCATAAGACCCGGTCTGGGCGAGATTATTAATTTCATTCCATATCCCCTCCACCTCCCTCTCCACATTCCGGATAGATTCCACAAGCTCCAATTTGTCAGTTGTGGACAACGTGGCATCCAGTCCATGGCGTTTTCAGAGTTGATTAATGCATACGAGTCTCCGGTTTGGTGTTCCATGTTGGCATTCACTCTTAGCATTCCAATAATTATGTCAATTATGAAATTATTCGAAAGTCAAAACAAGTGTCGACTTAAGCAGCAATCCCAATCTATTTTGGAGAATGTTATCTCACTTTTCAAAATACTACTTGAGCAAGGAGACCCCTTCCCTTCATCCATCCTTGAAGGGAATCCTATCCGAATTTTGATTTTGTGCTTTTTACTCATGGCCATTGTGCTTAGCAATGGCTACAAGAATACGAATGTCTACAATATGATCCTACCAAGGAGATCCCTCCCATACGAGCAATTCCGCCAGCTCGTTGATGACAACTTCACCATTTACTCGGAGGCGGGAGAAATCAACCTTTATTGGGAACATGTGCCAACTGGACTTGTTGTTGAGCAGCATGTGGCTCGCGATGCAAATTCCACATTTGAAATTTATCTCAGGTCACAGGTATTTCACTCATTGAGCTTAACCCGCAAATATGGAGAGTGGATGCAGTTTCAACTGATTGAGTTTGTAACAAATCATACTAGTCTCCATCCATCAAACTTTTTTCCAAATGGTTCCCTATTTCAGATATATCAGAAATGGAATTTATATTCCAATTTAGAAATCTCTTATGACGAAGTCGATCGGTATATTTTGGGAATCAAACTGCAATATTATGAAGCAGAGAAAGTTGCGATGTTTCGGTTTCTTAGCGAGTGCATTAAAACTGCATTGGTTCTCCCCTCTGTAACTTGTCATAATTATAGTAGAATATTGAGGTCACTAAAACTTCATGCGGATGTTGGGAAGCTTATTTTCAACTTACATTTGGATTCTTCCTGAAGGGAATCATCCCCATGTCGTTAGTGAAGAGGGTGAAATATTTCAAGGAGACGGGGATACAGGACAGGTGGATGGATTTGATTTGGCTGGTGTCTAATCCAGATGAAAGTGAACAGGATGAGGATAAGGAGATGGATCCATCAAAGGCAGATCTGGATGGGAATGTTATAGTCATATTTGTAGTTCTTGGAGCAGGGCTTTTGTTTTCATGTGCGGGATTCTGTCTTGAATATTTTTCACAAGTTGTTTGCATGTATTTACTTAAATGATACATTGTGCTAATGTGAGAAAAATATCGTTTTCCTGATCTAACGTGTAACCCCGGATTGCCAAAGAAAATGAATATATTTAGTAAATTTATGTAAATTTAGCGTAATTTTAGTATGGGATGGCAGCGAAGATGGCTATGTCAATATCGCTTTAATTGTAAATCGGGCAACATAGGAAACAAAAAATTAACGGCATACTTTTGCTAGTTTCATTGTATTTGAAAAGATTTGCAACTGCAGGACGTTTCGGCATACAGAAATTAGCATAATTTATTAATTCACCGGAAGAAAGGAACTTCAGCACGGAATTTGTCTGCCTAATATGTACCTCCATACGGTTATACCATTCAGGTTATTTATATAAATATTCCGATATGAATCCGTTTAGACTTTACTCAACTTTGGCAATGTCTATAATTGGGGTTTCTCTCAAAAGTAAGGAGAAAGAACTGGGAATGAGCACGCTTATTTTTCTGCCACGGTATTGCTGGTACAAAGAAATTGATTACACCAATTTATTTTTCTTATTCAAAATGGATCAGTGAGAAAACAAACTTGAGCGACAGCAGTCGTTGTGATTTTTCTTTTCATCATCTCATCAAACATGGACTGGTGGAGCAAAAACAATTTTGTCTTCGTCCCCAATCATTTCTTCATCAAGAATTTTTTTTTGATCAGAATATTCTTACGGGGTTTAGAAAAAGATTTCTGGTTGATTGAAAAAAATGTTCTGGTTTTGGTAGTTATAAAGATGGGACTTCGAAAAGATTGTGCTTAGAGTCCTTTTTTAAACGAATGCTAGCTTTCCTTCCTTGCCGGTGCGGTGTGCAATCCAGAGTGAAGTGTGAGCAAGACGAGGAGCATATATTTGGGGAGCTTTGGGCTGGATTTAGGACGAGCTTCAGAGAGAAGGCAAAAACATGGCGTGGTATTTGTTCTACAAGATTGCATTTTTACATTTGGAAAAGTATAAAAAAAATGGAAGGCGAATGGGGGGATGACAAAGGTGACTGGAGTTATGCTTGTCGTTCCACATTTCTTTATGCTTGTACTCAACAGGTTCTCAAAAACAGGATCAAGTCCCTTTCTTTCCATAAAACAAAAAGGAAAAGGTGGGGAAGGATTTACGATGATCTCCTATCTTCATCTCATCTCACCTAGTACTTACATATGAACTAAAACTAACATTCAAGCATGCATTATTTGTAAAAATGAAAAATAATTTGTCACTGCCACAGAGGAACGAATACCAAAGGCTGGTTAACATAGTCAAAACTTACAAGTACCACATTCTTGCTCCATTGTCAAATGACAATTAAGAGCGAATCATATTCACCTTTAGTTTAATGGAAAAGGCACGCATTTACATATGCCACATATTAAGAAACCTGACAATTTCTTGATCTAAAAGATTTACATTTAACGCATTCCAGTCCATTTCGTCTTCAATATGGCCAACCTCTTATTTTTTTTGCTCTATTGCATATTAGTACAGTCCAAGTTAAACGAAATCGGCAATTACATATAACTGATTTGATCTAGAATCCCTGATATAAAAATAGATTGAGATTGCTAATATGAAGTCAATATCAAAGTTGAGGACAATCACGATGATGCAATTTTACATGAAAATACATTTTCCCTACTTCTTCCTGCCTTCATGAAAATGTATCACTGGAGCAACTTGCACAAATTTATATCGAAGGGACATTCCACTAACCCAAGCTTCTGGAATGAGAGTGGGGGAAGGAATGTGGTAATAAAAATGAAAAATGTTGATGGGCAATAAAGTATAAAGTGAATAAACTTAGAATGGATGAATACGCTATTTACTGAACGAGCAAAAAGTTGCATCATGTCAGAAGACGGAAAGGGTAGTAAACAACGACAGAAGTACAACAGGTGCACTTTTTGCAATTTGACTACGTTATCCACAGTAACAAAGTAATGGAGAAATGAAAAAGTATACAAATTTGTATAGGATTCTATTATTTGCAGTGGAAATGAAGTGGATGAAAAAAATACCGTAGATTGTACTTACTTTGCTTTACCCAATTTCGCCAACCTTCAATCCTGACATAGTTTGAGTCATGGTCACCACTGAAAGCATAACCAAATTAGTGGGAAGGGGAAAGTCTACAAAAGCATCTCCTCCCATTTGGGAATACAAAAAACAAAAATTTCTCGCAGAAGCCTTTTCTAAGTCCTCGGGCTCTTGCAAAATCCGACAACATGTTCCTTCTCCTTCCCTTGCTATGTTCGCACTTCAAACCTCATCACAAGCAAGAAGAAACCTGTAAGAAAAATCATTGTCTCTTTTCTATCTTCATGTGTGGGACTCAACCAAATTGCGTTTTTTTTTTAACCAAAATCCCGCTAAAATATACTTTTTCTTTGAATGGGAGAGAGAAAGGGAATGAGCGGAAGTCTGGACGAGGAATACGTTGGACACCCCGAGATGAAAGGAATTGGGAAAGACGAGAAAAAACAACTAAAAATTCTTTCGATTTTTTACATATTTTTTAACGTGACATATTGTTATTCTAATTAAAATAAATCATTTACAACAGGTGTCAAGTACGGAGCTGGCATAAATATAGTTAATGCTAACAATTTATCAACAATTAACAATTCAATTAAGCAGCATTCGGTTACGCGAAAACTTACTAGGTACTTTCGATATACTCCCATATCCTTATATATATAAAGGGCATGGTTTGTTTGTTTGTTTGTCCGGTTAGGCATACACGCCGTTATATTAAAAACTGTCAAATTTTAAGTTATATTTGTACATAATCTGCAATCTGCTACACTTTACTTTTGAAACAAAAAATTGCATATTTTTTTAACAACGAGAAGATTATTGTGACGGTAGATATGATTTCATATCTGGCATGGTTTGTCTTTGGCTATGTGCTGCTGTTTTGAGTTGAGCTTATTCTGGGCGGAGGCTCGTGGTTGTAGTCCGTATCGGGCGAGTTGACAGAGTTAATAAACTAGCAAGTTACATCGTAGTAACCCTTGCTTAAAAATATCGTAATCCATCATTCAGTAATGCATATAGCTATGCCAAACAATGCCGAAAAAATAAGTTGATGGAAATCTCCAATACAAATATTACAAGTTCTGCTAACAAGCTATCACAATATTATAATGTGAAAATGGATGCGATTCATTCTTTAAATAATCCGTTTCCTCCTTAACTCTTGCCGAAGATCAAGCTTACATGCGAATTATCCTGATTTAAACATTAAAAAAATATATTAAAGGCGCTGATGCAAACTAGGAAATTTTAAACGAAAACTTTGTGACGTGGAATTGACTCAACTTGTGTATCTACTGTGATGCTAACTTATAAAAATAGATAATTTGACTTTTGACCCCCATCTATGATTCAGATATTGTACATCTTCGATCTCATCCAAGAAAAATCTTTTGGATTTTTGTTGGGTGGAAAATATAATTTGGATACATTAAATATTTGGACAAGGTTTTTGTTTGGTGGAAAATATAATTTGCACAATCTGTTTGTTGGGTGGAAAATAGAATTTGGACAAGTCAAATATTTGGGCAATATTTTTGTTGAGGGGAAATAGAATTTGGAGAAGGTTTTTGTTTTGTGGAAAATATAATTTGGAAAGTTAAATATTTGGGCAAGGTTTAAATCGGGTGGGAAATATAATTTGGACAATCTTTTTGTTAGGTGAAAAGTAGAATTTGGACAAGTCAAATATTTGGGCAATGTTTGTGTTGGGGGAAAATAGAATTTGGACAAGGCTTTTGTAGGTGGAAAATAGAATTTGGACAAATCTAAATATTTGGACAAGGTTTTTGTTGGGTGGGAAGTAAAACTTGGACAAGGTTTTTGCTGGGTAGGAAATAAAATTTAGACAAGTTAAATATTTAGACCAAGTTACTCTGGAGTGGACAATGGAATTTGGACAAGCGTTTTGTTATATATCAAATCAAAATTCGACAAACTTTTTGTTGGGTGGAAAGTTAAAAGTAGAATACCGAACTGAGTTCGGCGAACTCAATGTCAGAGGAGTAACTCAATGGCATATGGATACAGATCCACTGCGCATTTGCATGTGACATCTATATGAGGTATAGACTATATCTCAAGATCGGTTTTCCTTTTTAAAATTCTGCTTCCAGAAAACAATTGTCGGGGGACAAGTGACGTCAAATTCGAAGATAGGTTATACTGCAGAAACCTCAAGTGGGTCAAAGGTCAGGGTAAAATTCCCTCATGCGGCAGCATATGGCAAGTGTCATCGGAAGGCATTTTTTGCGCTGATTAAAAATATACTTGTGTCGTCAACGACAGTAATGCCGTTAAAAAGTAATTCGTGGTTGTGTGTTATTTATAAGGGTACTTTTCCTATGCATAACTTCGATAACACATTTTGTATTCGTACAGTATTGATTGATAATTGAACCGAGAATCAACCACTACAGCAATCCTGGGAGAATCTCCCAGTTTACTGAAAACATGCTCAGTTCCACAGTACCCTTGTCCAGGTGTCACCTTCGGTTCCTGGAAAAGTTGTACCTACTCCCATGGGCATGGGCATCGGACATGCCCAATGAAGTCACTTCGAAGCAGACCCTGATAAGGTGCAAACTGGTCCTTGGTCTTCGGGCTTTCCATGGAGCAGTCCAAGTTGTACACTATTTTCTCTCCCTGGACAGCTTTGACACATCCCAAAAGATGATGGCACTTACATTCATTGACTGCATTTTTTGCAGTTCCATGTTCAGCTTGGTTAGTATCATTAAGGGTCATGGCCCAATGATAAATGTCATTGTGTGCTTCAACAGCTTTGAGAGGAGGAATGGGCTAGGTAAAACTTTACAGAACAATCATATGCAAATTAAATTACGAATCAGTTGCATATTTTTTCCTGCTAACGACAGGTTCTACCGGAAATGGAAATTCGAATGGTTTGACAAGATTGATTCAGTTAGCGGCACTCGTTCCCCCCTTCGTACTTACCGGGTTGATCGGGATACTGATGTATGCTCTACCATGTATGCTCCCCTTCGTGGGACAATTGTTTCTGGAATTGGGAGGCAAGGACTGTCATTCTTATAAATTGGTTTGGTGGCTACTGCCAATCCGGGTCATAATCTTTATTTTTGACCTTCATATGTGGCTCTCCCTCTACCTGGATGCGTTCTTTTTTGTATTCCATTACATGTTTGTGCTCATGCAGTGCTTAAAGCAGTACCTGCATCATGTCCAGCAACTGTTTGCGGCTCGTAGAAATCATGAGGGATTCGCAGTCTACAATCAGGTTCGGATCTTGGGGATAATGATGAACGATATCATTCAGGATATATTCCTTCCAACGTCGATGCTGGCAGTGTGGGCTATGACAGTGGTCTGTCTTTACACGTCCGTGAAGCTGCACAACTCGATTCCAATGCCCGGGTTTGCATTTTTCCCTTTGATTCTAGTAAATGCCCAAAGTGTACTGCTCAATCTGAGGGTGGCTGCTGGGGTGCTTGACCAGTCCAGAAACTGTTTGGGCAAGGCCAGGAACAGAAATGTTAAAGGGCGGAAGGGAAAGGTGTATAGGAGGTTGGTCAGATCCATGTGGGAGATCAAGATCAAGTTCGCATGTACGAATTTTGTTGACCAGCAAACCTCATTTAATATCGCCAACCATGCATTGAGCACTTCCTTGGATTTGATGCTTCTTTCGTAAGGGATAGATATTAGCAACGTCCTTGTAAGTCTAGAAGAAAATCACATATATTGAGAAGAATACTCCCTTCACATAAGGATATTGAAGAAAAACGTAAAGATAGACTACATATTTATCAAAAGAGTAAAAGCTGAATAGTTACAAGTTACATAGTTTATAGAAGTTTAGAGAATGAGTAATAAAAACGCACAGAGTCTCCCCATTGTAGCTGATATTCCAGTCTTTAAAAATAATTTCCTCAACTACTCTGAAGTGGACTTCCCGGCCCTCAACTTTCACTCTAGTTTCCCTAGAGTGAAACCAAGAAATGATGCAAGGACAACTGCATGCAATTACTAGCACTCAACGACACAACTTTCTCTGCTCATGTAGGGCAATTAACACAAAGTTGTAGAGATGAACCAGGGAAGTAAAGTATGGAATTTAAGTTAAATAAATAAAAACGTAGATTTCTGGCATCCAAGTCGAACAGCCGGTCAACATAGCTGCCATTTTAAGTATTTGTGATTACCAATTGTAATTGCTAATTACTTGTAAATAGTCCACGAGTTTGCCTATTACCTATTTACTGTTGTGTAAATAAAATGTTAACGTGATGGACGAAATGGAACACAAACACATTTCAAGTTTGTCTTTGTCTCCATATCCAATCAGTTCTTCATCAGGAATTCTTTTTTCTCACTCAGAATAATCCTACGGGATTTAAAAGAAAAATTTCTGGTTGACTGGGGAAAATATCTTGGTTTTGGTAGTTGCAAAGGTGGGACTTTAGATTGTGTTGTTGAGTCATTTTTTAAAAAACGAATGCTTGCCTTCCTTTCTTGCCTTCCAAAATGAAGTGTGACCAAGACGAGGAACATATATTTACGGAGCTTTGGGCTGGATTTAAGGCGACCTTCAGAGAGAAAGCAAAACTCTGGCTGTTATTTGTTCTACAAGATTGTATTTTTACATTGAGAGAAGTAAGAAAAAAATGGAAGGAGAATTGCGGGATGACAACGGTGACTGGATTTATGCTTGAGATCGTTCCACATTTCCTACGCCTGTACTCCAACAGCTTCTCAAAAACAGGATCAAATTCCATTCTTTCTATAAAACAAAAAGGGAAAGGTGAGGAAGGATTTACGCTGATCTCCTATCTTCAGTTCATATCATCTCACCTAATACTTATGTATGAACTGTTCAACTAATATTCGATGCATGGATTATTTGTAAAATGAGAAATAATTTGTCACTGTCACAGAGGAACGAATACCAAAAGCTGCTAAACATAGTCAAAACTTACAACTAGTAGCCTATATTGGTTTTTATTTTATTTATGATTAGATACCAACAAGCAATCAATGAATCTACAACTCGTAAAATTTTGGAACAGCACAGGGGTCAACTTATCAATATAGTTGGTTGTCCCAAACTCGACCTTCACAACCGGAAGTGAACTTACCACTCTCATGTACTCCCTAACTTTATGTCTTCGCATCCCAACGACATTTCTCTTCACCCTATTGATGCATTTGCTGGACACGTCGAATACATCCGCACATACGCCAAATACAAAGTTAACGGTCACACATGCATTTAGGATTGTCATGGCGGAAATTGCTTTCATCGAACCGTCGGAACTGGAAGTCGTTTGATTTGTGCCAAATAGATGCAAGCCAAAGACAAGTTGAACCTCCACAATGGTGATGAGGAGGACGACCAGGAGAGTAGCCTCCATTTTATTGAAGACACCCGAGAGGATCTGGATCTTCCTGTAGATTAGCAATATGGACAAGTCAAGTGATCCATTCTCAATTTTTCTAATAAAATAATATTTTAAAAAGCGCATTTCATTTTTAAAAATCAAGCTCAATAAATATGATCGCGACTTAAAATTTAAAAAAAATACTACCTAATTACCTTTTGAATGTTAGAATGGCAGTGGTCAGCCCTGAACACCCAGCAACAAGCTGGATTACCAAAATGCACCAAACCATCAGACACACATTATAAATGTGAAGGTTCCATCCAAACACGAACAATTTCTCGACTAGCCACCCCACCCAAGACATTCTGGAGCAGATGGACTGAACCAGTCGAAGAATCCACCTTCCCGGTGCATATCGCATCAGATTCAGGGGAAGTTCAGGAAATAAAGCTGAGCTAAGGGCAACCACCGGGGGGAATATGTAAAACCCGTTGATCCTCATCAGCTTACACGTCAGTAGTCCCAACCTGGTTGTGTTCCTCCTTCTCAGTTCCTGTTTCCACGAAGGATGCTCTGTATTGACATCCATGGCTTCCAACTTGACCACCTCATTGATGAACTCCTCCAACAGGTTGGGATTCCTCCAAAGTTGGAGAGAAAAGTAGGAAAGGATGATGAAGGGTACTCCAGCGCCAAACACAATAATAATTTGGGGATCGTGGATTGGGGAGTTGGCAAGCTTGGAGGAGACCCATGTTTGGAATAGGTAGGAGTGGAAGGATACCCCGAAATATAGAGCCACAGCGAGGGCAGCAGCAAAGAACTTTTGGTTGACTTGGAGTTTTCCTTTGGCTTTGTCCCAATGACATGGTCTACCGGATATGGGTGCCCAGTAATTGCTGGATATCAAGTTAAATTCATGGAGAAGCCCCGTGTCAGTTATCATTATTGCATGGATGGAAGAAAGAAATACAAATTTTCTAGCTTTGCAAAACAAAAAGTACAAAAACATACAAATAAATATAAGAATTTCTTCATGTTTGATATTTTATATCAGTAGTTATAAATAACTGAAGGTTAAATAATTCATTATCTTGTCATTCGGTTTTGTGTTGTTCTTTCTTCACATTTGAATATGTATGCTCCCATCTTTGTGCTTTGGAACAAGAAGTCAATCATTATTAATCCGTTTTCCCCTATTGGACTTATAGATAATACTTTTAACATAAGCTATTATCGGACATATCATCTTACGAATGAACATACTTATGGTGAACTGATCAACAAACTGATCAGAGCATTGACATGAAACCATTTTCTAATTTAATATTAAAACTGCTACAGTTACAAAACATGTCATTCCGAATCATTTTATTTGTGCTCCAAATATAACTTGCTTACCTTTAAATGTGTGATTTTGATATGGAGATAACTTATCAAAGATCAATTTCTATAATTTTCCATATTGAGACTTGGGCATATTTTTGGAGGGGGTCCAATTTCTCACAATTCTATTCTTTCAAACTGTAAATTTTCATTATGATCATTTGAATTGCGCCAGAAGAAATATATTTACTTGCAAATATTCATAAAAGCAATTAGGCATTTCGTTAGACATTCGTATTTAAAAAATCAATTTTCAATTTGCTGTTTAATCTCTCCACTCCTTCTCGTTTTTACTTTAGCAAAGTTGGAAAAATTGTTTACGTCTGCACGTGGTCCCTAAACGTCATTCTATTGACATTGACAGGAAAGTTCCAAAGACAGAAACTCAACTTTATATAAATAAAAAAATAGTTTCAAAGAAGAACAAAATGAAGCTTATTTTAAAACCAGTACAGCCAGTGTACGAATTGTAGAAATTCTTAGATATAGTTTCGTCTTTATCTAAAAGGTTTATATTTAACGCATTCCAGTCCCTTTCAGTTTCCAGTATTGTCAACTTTCTATTTTTGCTATATTGAATGCTTATAGGTATATGCCGAGTATTACCAAGTTAAACGATGGAATTGGCAATAATGTATAACCGATTTGAGCTTGAATGCCTGATATTTGAAATAAAATATATTGAGATTGAGAATATGACGTCAATACCAAAGTTGATGACAATCATGATGATGTAATTTTACATGAAAATACTTTCTACCTACTTCAGCTCTCCCCCATGAAAATTGTATTTCTGGAGCAACTTTTACAAATTTATATAGAAGGGACATTCCACTAACCCATGAGGCTGGAATGAGAGCGATTGGAGGAATGTGGTAATAAAAATGAAAATTTTTGATGGGCAATAAAGTATAAAGTGAACAAAAACTTTGAATGGAAGAATACACTATTTATTGAAGGAGTAAAAGTTGCATCATATCTGAAGAAAGAAGAAGAAGGAGTAATAAAATGGCGCAGCTCCACGACATAATGGCACACGACGACGGATACAAAGCCAAGAGTACAACAGGTGCACTTTTTGCAATTTTATTAAGTTATCGGCAGTATAAAGTAATGGAGGAAGGTAAAAGTATATAGCTTGGTAGCATTTTATTATTTTCGCTGAAATGAAGTAAACGAAATATATTTCATAAAATACTTACTCAATTTGATCAACCTTCAAATAGTTTGAATCGTATGGTCACCACCATAAAGCTAAAACTAAAGCACAACAAAATTAGGTGAAGGAAAAAGTCCCAAGAAAAGTAGCAGGAAAATCTGGAATTCCCCAAATAGAACTCGCCACCGGATTACGCATCTTCCCCCAAAATAGTTTCTTCCTGTTCTTTCTTCCTCCAGAAATGTTTCAATCTTTCCCCATCACTCTCTGCTTTCTCTCGCTTTGATGCAACTACAACGCCAACCCGAGAGGAATAAAAGTTTAGAAGATTTTTTTTACCCAGGTAATGCACCTACTTCAAGTTGCAAATATATACCACGGTGCCAGAAAAAAGTTGGTTTGAAAACAAAAGTATGCATTTCGGTTGGTCCTCTCCATTGTTATATGTTATTGCCAAGTAATAACTACATGACAGGGAATATTTATTTGGATAAGTACAAAATGCATCTGGAAAACCGAATTCATGCCATGTTTTTTCAATTTTTTGAACAGCAGCTTAATAAATATTTTTCGTCTGTGGCATTGACAAATTATTTTTGCACTACGTGTTTTCATATTTTAAGGCAGTTGGAGATAATCCCTGCGAGGAGTATTACCATATCATCTTAAATCGTCTTCGGTTCCACAATCCCCTTTGTTTTCGGAGAGGAAAAAACATGATGTTTTTTTAGTAACCTGTTGGACTACACACATGCTGACATATGAGGATCTTTCAACATGCCCTACAAATCCACGGGCAAAATGGTAAATCCTACTATTATTTTTTCTTTTCCAATTCAATTACATCCGTACTCGTGGAGAAAGCACTGAACAACCTTCCGCTCATGTTACCAATGTCATATCATATAAGGTACTTTCCAAAGTAAGTGTAGTAATGTAAGAAGTTGTAACTTGTAACTTGCAGTGAACTGGGTAAACCCATTTCTTCTCACCCTCCTTCTCCCATGTTGGAAAACAAAAAACATACAAGTTTTTTCCTCGTAGGAGCATTTTCTAAATCCATGCTAAAGCTCTCGTCAAATCCGGCAAGATGTACTTTCCCGGCTCTGCTAACACCTAAAACCATATCCCAGACTGGAAGAAACCTGTAACGAAAATCATCGTCTTTTTTTAAACATCGCATCATGTGCAGGGCTGAACCAATTTTTATTTTATTTTTTACCAAAGAAATTGTACAAAAATGATTTCTCTTTTGAATGCGAGGGGATAGGGAGGTTAGAGAAAGTCTTAGAAAACGAAGACGTTGTAAATACCAAGATGAAAGGGATTGGGAAAGACGAACAAACAAGAAAGAATGCTTTTGTGTTGTGCTTGATTAAAAAAGAGTCGCTTTAATAAGCAAAATCAATTTCCTAACTGAAAAATTACGAATTTGAAAAGGTAAAATTTATTCAATCAACAAAATTTCAATGACAAAAATTGCTTAATCAACACAATTTGTGAAAATTGTATAACTACCCATAGTGTGGCTCGTACATTTACAATAGTTAGTATGGTTGAGGACCAGGATGTTGTTTGTATTAAATGGTGAGTAAATTGCACATTGCGATTTGATAACGCTCATATTTTATACATGTATGCCTTTCAGGTTAGCTCTATGAGCGTGACATTTTTATTTGTCTAATAATACAAGGAGACAATAAGTCATAAAAACCAAATGGATAAAACAAAAGAAAGCGAAGGAAAAAAAACTCATTCCATTTTATCGTTTCTTTCATTTAATGCAAAATATTTTCAGCCACATTCACCCTTAGGCTAACCTATACGGTAGGTTTGCTTTTGTGTCAGAATCTTGCAAAAGCCAAATTGAAAACAATTTTTCTGTCTTTGAAGCAGACAAAAATACAAATTATAAAAGATTTATATTAAAAAAAAAACAAGGGAAAAGCATCAACTCCATTTAGGTTCGTGCTCTTATAGTTTTGTATAAAGGACATTTTTCCGCCCTAGTGTCCACTTCTTTTAACAAGGAAAGACTACTTGGCAATGATAAGATAAACGTATTCCCAACTTCGTCAAAAGCAGGAGGCGATGGTGATAGTAACATATGTAGGAGCTGGGGATCGAATTAATGCTTACTGCTTAATTCTTGTTTTACCTCCGCCGCACTCGTTACCATATTTTTTAACAACGCCACGGCCAGAATGCAGCAATAATACTGATGCCGTTATTAATGCTGCTGCTGTACAGGAAGGAGATTGGGCAAGTTATATAACTGGGACCTCTTCTGCTTCCGATTATTACTATGCCAATTCCACCTCCAGATGAACTCACTCCACCTGAAAACGTATCCGCTCTAATTATGGTTTTGTCAATTGGTCCAGCAGCATGAGAATGGTTGGATATCTTGAGATGGTCACCAAAATAATAGAAATAGAAGAGAGAGAACTTGTGTGTGTATATGTGAGCAAGATTAATAGATGGATAACAACGAAAAATATGCCCCCTTGCGTTTGTGCTTGATCGACAAAAAAGCAAAGCTGAGGAAAGGGGGAAACCGGAAAACTCGCTGGCCTCTGTTCATTCTCTTCTTTCACTTTTACTTCATCCTGGCATAGTCGACAAATTACAATTTACCCAATTCCATTTCCCTTGTTTTATGCCAACCATTTCGAGTTAGCTAATTTGCATAGCTAAATTAAAACGAAGTTTTAACTCTGAATATCTTAGTGGTAAGCAGAATTAGAAAGTTGTCCGATCAATTAAATTAATTTCTCATAGGAATAAATACTACAATTGTACAGCTAGACACATTCCTGAAGTTCCAAGAGACAATCTCACAGTTCCCCATCAGTAGCTAACACCTTCATGGAAAATGTTCCAATAACAATAATGCTTACAAATTTACAATTATAACCCATTTTAATCCTTCCGTGTCCGCAGTCCACACTCCACACTCATTTGTCGTTATTTCCCAAGGAACTCATATTAGGACCGGAAGGGAAAGCCACCCAAAATTCACCTAGCCATATATCTGTATATTGCATGCCCAATTGTGCACAAGTTGCACAGCTAGTTTGGTTTCTATTACAGCAGGTTCATTTTAGCGAAAAAAAATCCTACTGCATTCCCCTCTTTCACTACATCGTTTCGATTGTTTCTATCCATCTGTTCCTCTACAGCAAAGCAGAGGGGATATAATGGAGAGAATCAGTCACAAAGCCACCGATACAATTTATTATTTCCATTTAATGACAAATATTACGTTCCGCACACTAGTTATCTCCGGGAAATCTCGCTGCGATCACTTCAATCTCACGGGAATCCTCAGTTTTGTGTCTCAGGGTCACTTGCAAGGCTTTATGACTATGACACAAATGCAGACTTCACCTGCTTGTGTCCATTTTATAATATGCTTCATCTCACCCATTCTCATTCTCCTTCTCATATTTTCCTCTGTCTCGGACTTTTCTAATGCCAGTGCTCCAAGCATATGCTCCCAAACCATACAACTTAACCCATTTATATGTGGCACAGATTAGATGATGGATTATTTCCGAATTTCTCCATATTCTAATGCCTGAATCCAATATGGTTTTCTGAGGGTCACGTTCCATTGTAATCTTCTCTTCCCTTTTTAGTCTCTTTTCTGAATGAAGATATAATAAAATAGATGAAATGAGATACGGATGATTGGCAGTTGTGAGTGGGCATTCATATATGGAACTATACGTGCTCATCATTTATAGGATGGATTTTGGGAAAATAGTTACCTATACCCATGATGTGACTCCATATAGTTACCGAACCGAGCTGATTGAAAACCTGAATGAGGATCACCTTTGCTTCATCTTCATCTCTTACTATTTTATTTCTCTACTTTAGACACTAGAACCTTTTACACTTGCCAGCGGAGCTCTTCCTCATTCCCTTCATCTTTCATATCACTTTCCTAAAAAGCTAAATGCTAATGTAGCACAATTCTCTCTCTCTCTCTCTCTCTCTCTCGCTGCTTCACTCCCTGCCCTCTCTGACTGAACTTATTATTCACGGTTGAGTAGACCTCAAGGAGATGGGTAAGGAACCGCATGATATATTCGGATTCATCTAATTTTCATCTCATCTCATCCCATTCCTCATTCCTCAACCAGATTCTGCGGTTTTGATGTGGGTGGCTGTGAAGTGGATTTGGAGGGGATAGGAGGGGTTGGGTTTGGAAAAGCCTTTAAAAGGGATGCATATAACGTTACACTAAAGAACATCTTTTTCCGTGCTTTGAAGGGCTTTCCTCTTCATCCCGTTTCCTGATTGTAGACATTTTGCAATGAAAGCATCTTTTAATGAGTAATATTCCATTATAACAGTCTGATATTGTGCACTCAATGCATAATATCATACATAGCCTACTCTCAATTTGCAACAATATAATATTGTAATGGAGTAGGCTATGATAATATATACCTAGAAAATAAAACCAATTTACTTAATATATATGTGGAGGATGTAAAAATGTGAAAGGTGATTTTAGCATGATTTTTGCACACACGGAATATTGATAAGCCGATATCAATAAAATATTTGAAACGATATGGTAGAGCATAACGAACGTTAATAGAGCATTTGTCTGCCCAATAATTGTATTTTTTAGTTTCACTTTTAACTTTTTAAAATAATTTATGCTTTCTCTTATATGATCCTGCACAAAGCAGTAAAGCCGGATTTGTTTTTCAAATAATGGAAACAGTTTCACAAAAGAGGATATTGGCCTGCACATGGTTTCAGATTCTGACAATTTGTTCAGCGACGGGGGTAAACATAAGCTGCTGTGTAGATATCTGTACAAAAGGACATCCACTTGTGGAATCATACCATGCTTTTGTGAGTCCGATAAA